>VDFB02304807.1:0-21778 GCA_007258455.2 Sequoia sempervirens | reverse complement strand
AACATCCAACAGAGAACCACAAGATTCAACATCATACAAAAGTATCATAAAACTTAGGAATTACAATGACATAATCCACCACATCCAAGAGTCATAAATCTCATCACATAAATCAAAGCAATAACCAGCAAACAAATAACCAAAGGAAGATCATAAAACACTTCCAAATCAAGATGAAATTATTAAACATATCACAATTCTGAATCGCAATGATGCAATACAATAACATCATATCACAGTACCATAAGAGTACAAGGTCAAAAACATCCACAAGATTTATACAAGACCAAAGAATACTCCAAAGATCAAATAGGGTAAAACCATAAATCAATTCAAAACAACTATGTTCCATCAATTCAAGACAAAGACCCACTTCCAGAGGATTTCCAAAGAAGCAACATAATAAGGAGTGTTAGAGGAGAGTGTCATCGCATGGCTTAACATGGATTATCCAGGCTACCACTAACGCAAGGCGCCGCCTCTGTCTACTGACGAATTATCCAGGCACTCGAGCACTAGGAGCCGCCTCCATCTATGGTTATCCGTGCTACCTTATTTCCAAGGAACCGGCCTATAGGGTTGTTTCATGTGGAACCGCTAATCCCCATGAAGATACAATCCATCTTGCCAACCACGCATCTTCCTAACCCTCAGTTTGTGGTAGTACACTCAAAGGCATCAATTATCTTTAATGCGTGATTCTACTCCACCCCCTAGTTAATTATTTTAAATTATCACTTATTAAATTCAATTTTAACGAGGGTTATCCTCTAGCTTTGTACTTCTACTCACCCACTTAGAGCCACTCCCACTCTAGACACTCAAAACATAAAAACCAAATCCAAGGGTTGTACAACATAACAAGTACATTAGATCACAACAGAGAAGCATGCAAGGCATTACCCATCTTGCCATAAATACATAATCTCAACGATTCATGTACAACCCTTTCAAACACATGAAACCAAAACCCTTGCCACAACAAGGGCACATAAAAGGAGGAACATTAACCAATAGTAAAATAAACCTCTGGAAGATTCTCATAAAGTTACACTAGGGTTTCCCCATCAAGGAACTGACAGCAATAATTGCAAGACCTCAAAGAACTATTTCCAATGTAAATAAAATGAGCAAATACACCAAAATAAGATCCACAACACCATTCAACAACACCAACACTTCGATACGAACTAAATTGGGAATCCAAGGGAAACCTCTATTTTCTCCTCTCGGAATACCCATAACTCAAAGTACTTTTCAAATTTGACTCATCAAGTAGAACCATCAATCATGACAAAGATAACATTAACCAATTTGCCACTTAGGTAAAGAACAAAAGAACACATACTGGTTCCCAACGAATAGCAACATAAATAAAATGAGTGAAAATCTCCAACTCAAAAATCAATTCAGGAAAATTCACATTGAAAGGGTCTATCAAAACAATCCATGAACCACACATTCAAATACAATATAACCATTCATTCAATAAGAAGTAACTCGAAGCAATCTAATAAGAACATTATTTTAAAGATCAATCATTTCCAACATTTAAGGATATCACAATATTGCGAATGAAGGTAAAATCTGATGTTATAAGCCACAAGACACTAACTCTCAAGCATACCCTTCCAAAATTAAAACAATCATGAACAATAATACGGGTTCCCATTTTACGCACATAATTCCATACAAGGAAACCATCAAACACATCAACCTTGAAGAACACTATCTTAAAACACTTACAATGAATAGGCTATCGAGACATCTCCATAAATATCCCATAAATAACAACCAACTTAAAACAATTAAATATCACTTAAACCAGTAATCAAAACACTCTGTTTAAAGCACATTTACTCACACATTATAACCATAAAGACCTTCCTTTAATTTAAGCATTATTTCAACGTTCTTACCACTTATTTTAACATATCCACTTAATTTAATTAAGGGAGTATTTACTACAAATAATTATATTTAAAATAACTATATCATCTATAAGATAACCAACTCCATCATCTATTTAATACGAATCCTAATAGAATGAAATTACTTCTGAAACCAAGTGATTCCAACAAGAACACCACAAATCAATTTACCCCTAAACTTACAATAACCACTCAAATACCATTTATCCAATCATTTAACAAGAAGAATTAATTTAAAGTAATTAAAGGAACTCTATAACCACATATTGTAATTATCTCAAGGCACATTTTAACATTTCATAATATTCCTTATTATTAATCTCATAATTAACTCAAAAGATTATTTCCCTCGAATAATAATATTTGAGACAATCTTAATAAAATTTTCTAGTTATTTAGCTTACACCCTAATCTTACCATACTACTCTAAGGTTATAAAATAACAATATTCAGCTACGAATGAACAAAGAATAAACCATATTAATTGTGGTCATAATAATTTCCTAAAACTCTTAAATAACAACAATCTCCATTCCTAATTCTATCACTTTCTTATTTGTCAAGATTACTTAATTCCTTTATATAAAACAAGTTAATAATAATAGTGTACCACCTTAAAATATTAAATCAATCTAATAACTTTACACACATAAAAAACATTTTAAAACCACTTTTATATATTTTAATTCTTTTAAAGATGAAATGTAAAAAGAGAATAGATATTTTCTGAGAATCCCTAATATTAAAAATCTCTATACCCTAATCTATCTTATAGGAATATATTCCACTCTCTTAATCATAAGGTGTATGCTAATTAAAAGGTCTTTTTAAGTAATAGAATGCCTTTTCATGGGGAATATACGTGGTTCCCTAAAAGAAAGCTCCTATTATGCTAAATTTGTCTCCCCTATGTTTTTCTAAATTATAAACAAGCAATTAGAAGATTCCTTACCTAAGCCAACTAACATCACGCCTAAAAGCATACGGTGGAGATTTTGAAGATTTATTTTAATGGTATTTTGTTCTCAACTTAAACTTCAATCAACACCAAATTCCAAGCAAAAAGCATGATAAAGGCATCTCTAGGAGCAATGAAGGCATCGAATTCTATAGGCAACTTTCCAAGTTTGTTGCAAGAGAAATTGTTTTGAGAGATGTGAACCATTTCCATCAATTTACAGATTTGATGTTTTAGAGAAGAATATTGATGATGAGAAACGAAACAATCTGAAGATTAGGCTTGCACAATAGAATGTGCGCTACTGTGACAGGTTACCACTGAAACCAGGGAGACTAATTAATTTACTACACTTTTGCAAGTCTAACGTTGCAGCTGTGCTGATTCTGCCAATGGTTCCAGGGCGATTTTATAAATTTAGATTACCAGACTATGTGAAGGAGTTCATCTAAGCACTGAATCCAATAACATCAATTTCTCTCAGCTTCGACTGAACGGAGGTAACTGGCAAGGGTTTGAAACATTGCGCAGACCAAGAGAATTGAATAATCTGCCCATTGGTTCTCAATTTCTTCACTTGGACAATCTGCTCATGGACGGCATCAGAGAAGACACACAAACCAAGCTTCCTCCAAGTTTGAGATGGTTACGGTTGCAAAAATGTGAGAAGCCAATTAGAAAGTGAGTTTTGGAATTTGGAAATATCGCCATCCACTTGCATTATTATCAAGTCCTGAATGTTCTCAAGACCGAAGAAAAAGAGGCAGGTGAGGTGCAACTACGCGGCTTAAGAGAAGGATGATTTTGCCAGATATTGTGATTGCAAGTGCTCTAGAGGATATGAAAGCAAAAATTAAGACATTTTCCTGTGGAATAGTTGACTGCGATAACACTTGTTTCAACTGACCACCGTCTTATAAATTTCTCTTTCTTTTTACAATCTTGCATGGTTTTATCATAGTAAAGTGATTATGATGCTGTGCTCGCTACTCCAGGCATTAGTCAAAAGAGAACCAGAAACTGAGGATTTTGCGCTGCCATGCATAGGGCTAGGAAGATTCAAATGAAGCTGGGAGGTATTAAAAGTTCAGAATACCCATACAAGCAGTTAGTTTGAATCTCTATCATATATGAATATAGGTTGAGTATTTCCAACGGTGATGCCTTATTTATGTTTGTCAGATATTATAAACTCTAGCTTTCTAGGGAAAAGAAAATTTCATTGTTCAAGCTCATATAGTGATGACAGGAGAAAATTCAATTGCCTGCTATGAATGCAACAATTACATAATACTAGTAAAGATTTACAAGACATAAGCTGAAGAGAGGGCGCGAAGAGGAGTTAAATAAAAACATAAATTTTAGAAACTTTCAAGCTGATACGAATGGCAGATGTATCTGATCGATATCCCAAGGAATGCGATAATGTTTAACCAAAAGTTATGCTGTTATCTTGTTAAATAAAGGGCATCGTTTCAGAGGGTTTGACTATTAATGTTTAATCTAAACTGCTATTTGAGGATTATAAAACAAAAAAAAAAATTTCAGACGCTAATCCTTGGGTTTCAGCCACGAATTAATTTACTAGAAGACAAGAACAACCAGCGCCCACTAAATTGAAAGCTATTTCCCCTACAACGTCTGCGCAGCAACGAGGCTTCTTTTAAGTTATGAATGTGAAATATGAACAGGGATTAGCCTTCAAGTTACAGATTGGAGCAGAGAGTATCAGATGGAAGGTATAGAAAGGAGGATGCACAGAGGTTAGATGCACTGAGAGAGAGTAGAGGAACGAATCCTTTTAAAATAGATGAAGAAAGACTTCTCTGAATTTACAATAACAGATTCCAACATTTACTCTATTGTTTTAAGCAAGGGAAGAGAGAGTTCAAAAGAATGACCTGTACAAATGCTTCCGTTGCTTCAGCATGTCCCACAAAATATGCTTGATATCTGCAATGTGGAGAACTTTCTTGGAATCTTTCCACGCCTATCATTTCTCAACCTCCATACCCTGCAACGTGCCCTCCATGGAAGCCCTCTTCATTCTGCAACGTGCCTTATAAGTTCCCCTCGTGCCTCCATGGAAGACCTCTTCAATTCCAGCAACAGGAAACCGTAACCTGCCTCCTCAATTCCTAACTGAATGTCGTTTCACCTTCCCCATAACCGAATCGTGAAATACAAATAATATTTCTTTTCACGTTTATTATTTATTTCACCGAGGAATAATGATAAAAGAAAATCATATATGAAATATTTTATCCTTTCAATATTTTCTCACTTTTACATTTATTAATCGAGTTTAAACATCAAATGATAATTACCTTGCAATATCCTCTTTTTATTTATAACCTCTAATTATATTAAAACATTTATTTAATTATTTATTTCACAAAGAAATTAATAAAAATCTTATTTTATCACATTGTTTAATTACTCATGCTTCTTTTAGTTATTATTTTAATTTAATAATTGACCATCCAAAGTAGTTATCGTATCATTTATTAATGTAGTTCATTCAGTTATAATTTCACTTCCTAATTAAATTAAGTTCCCTTTTAATCCTTTTTAATTTAATTAATTAAGATAATCAAAACTATACCATATTACAAAATCAAGACACCTCAAAATCAACTTTTCACACTACTCAAACATGCAAAAATGACATAACCACCCAACGGTCAACTTACTTAACATCAACGACGACCGAAACGGAGGGCAAACTATAGTGACCATGCACTCCCATATCCTCTTCACAGAGAGTATCCAAAAGTAAACAAGGAAGGACAACCACAACCCATCCATGAAAAGAAGAGAACCTCCACCAACAACACCAAGAGACTATGGACAGAAGGCCAAGACCCTCCAAAAAAGAGTAACCAAGCAAGTAGCCTCAACAGGACTCCATCCACAAGAATCCAACCATAGGCCAAACCAGCATTAGAAGCTCAGAGGCTAGAACAAAGGCTAGACAAAAAATTTCATCCCCAAAACCATGAAAAACCACCAAGGGGTCAACAATAGGCACATAAACCACCATGAAGAAGAAATGCTCTGGATCTTCAACAAATGTTTGATACATTGCCCCAAAAGAAGCCAAGAGAAATGAAATAGAGTAACTCTATTTCCACCCAAACCAACAAAAGTCTCCACATGAGAACAAAGGTTAAGCTTCCCTAAGCTGCAGGCCTCAAAGACAACCACAAAATATATTGCAGAGATAATTTTCTGCAACCCAAATTCGAAAGAGGAAACCCCTCCAACATACCAAGGAAGCATCTTGGTGCCAACCAACACCTCCACATCTAACATTCACTTGGAATGTCCACCTCCCATCACATGGAAGAGCCAAAACATAGAGTACTTACCCTGAAGAGCTCCCACAACCACCCATAACAAGTAGGAAACATCCTCCTACAATAGCTCGAATGACTGAAGCAACTAGTCACCAAAAACATGGTCCACAGAAGGAATAAAATTCTCTTGCACACCCAAGAATACATCAACATCACCATCTTCATCCTCACCAGATTCACCCTCGTCTACACCCTCACCCAAGTTCAAACTTGTGCTCCCGCTAATCCCATCAATGATAATTGACTATTTTCATAGTCTTTACATTTGTTACCTCAAAATATTAGATTTAATTAAAATGTAATATATACCATTGATTATTATAAGATAAATAAATTTAATTAAAATCTAACATAAGCGATTTATCTACAAATCACAATTCTAGTATTAAAAGAATTTGTACATAAATTTGGCTTTAAATAAACTTGTAACTAAACTTAATTTTAAATGCACTGGAGAATAAAACTAATTTAATTGTATTAGAAAATAAATATGACCTTGAATGTATCTAAAAATAAATCAATTTTAAATGTACCTGTATAATAAACACAACACTTATTTACATTATAACATTTCGCTAATAAAAAAGATAATTAAAATATTTAAAGAACTAAGATCATAATATTCTTGAATAACTAATTTTCACGAAAAAATATTAAATTATAATAGCACAAGATTCAATTTTTTTTTTTTTAGCTATTCATTCATGAAGATATCATTCAACATATGAGGTCACCAAAACTAACGTCAATGTCCTTATAACTACAACATTGTCTTTACAAATTTTCTATGACAAGATTGATAGATTTTTTTTTTGTTTTTTTTTTCTTAACTAATAAACACTCCTCTCTTCCCTTTTTTTTTTCAATATTAAACATGTGTAATATATATCTTCCTTAATGTTAATATTGTTATGTTTGTTCTTGATACTATTTATATTACAAATAGTCTTTCCATCTATACTCGCATAATGCTAATGTTGATAACAATTTATTTTATTTTATGTTTATAAAAATATTTACATACTCATATATGCATTCAACATTATAAATTCTTAACTAAATAATATTTCTCTATTTTAAAATAAAAATAGATAAATAAATAAATTGCATTAACAAGACTAAATCAATTCCTAATTTTAATTTTAAGAAAAAGAAAATAAATAAATAAATGAAACAAATCATTAAGAATAAATCAATTGTTCATTTTATTATTCTATTTCTCTTCACTTAGTTAATATATTTAACCCCACTAAATTACTATATTTATCCCCTCTAAATTACTACTTATTTTTATTTTTTTTAACCACACTAAATTTCTAAATAATTATGAATATTCATATCTTAAAATTTACTCTTCTTTTAAAAAAAATCTTTTAAAATAAGATAAAAATAAGAATCCTCTCCTCTATTAGATATGCTTAGCTCTCTTCCTTTTCTTTTAGTGGTGTTAATAGGTAACATTAGATTATTTCTCACTGAGATTTTGGTATTTGGTTTTATTTATTTTAATAAAAAAATCATTTTGATAGCATATTTTATTTATCTTTGTAAAAATAGTTTAGAAAGAATATTTTATTTACTTTCATAAAAATGGTTTTAAAAATAGATTTTAGTTATCTTTGTAAAAAAATTATCATTTTCAAAGCAAATTTTATTTAGTAAAAAATTTGTTTTCAACACGCACGTAAAATAAGTTTTACTGTTTTAAAAACCCAATTGAAAGTAGGCAACATAACCATAATCTACCACTTAAGTTTCTTGCTGGGTGCAGTAATGATTTAATTATACATTTTATTTTATTCTATTTGATAACCGTTAAATTTTTGTTATCATTTTTGTTCGATTTCCAATAACTACACCACTTCTATTTATTCTCACCTTTTCACCTTTCTTTATGACAGAATTAAAATGGCACCAAGTTTCAATGCTGGAGGATGGAGTGAAAATATGTACTATAATTAAAGCAATTTTGAAGTCCAATTTGAATGCACGAGAAACATTCATGAGAAAAGTAGAAATAAAGTAGGAAAAAATAAATAAAAACACTAAACAGCAAATAGATACCTAATTTCACTTTTCTTTGAGAGCCAGAAGGAAGGAAATGGGGCAGCAACTCAACAGAGAGAAATTATGATGCCAAGATAAATGTAGAATTTTAGACAAATCTATAATATATTTTGAAGATTTGAAACAAGGTATTTCTTCAACCAATTTGGAAGCTTATTTTAATAGTAAAATTTCAGCATTTAACTTTCAGCCAAAAAGATTACTTAAAAAATAGAATAAATATTATGAAAATAGGAGACCTGTAGTTCGGCACTCACTGGAAAATAAAAGATGTATATTATTGAGTAAAAAGTTTTTAGACTAATTCTCTGTTTCTTATGGCTTATTACAAGAAAATGAGGCATTTTTCATATATTATAATTTATGAATTTTCTCACATCTAATTCTTAGACATGCATTAAGGTTTGAAAATTAGATTCTATTGATTGTTTTTTGTGGTTTCCATTTTATTAAAAAAAAATTCATCCACAGCCATACACTTTCAAAATGAGAAGAATTATCAGATTTTACTTAGATATGTATATTCTAGATATTTTTAATGTCATGAACAAGTTTTAAATATCAAGGAAAACCAGGCAAGGATTTGATGAAAAGGCTTTGGAAACCTTCGAGCAAATGCTATTGGCATTCTTCTCACCTGTACAAAAATGAAAGTTTTGGAATAGGGTATCCACCTCCGCCCCTCACTCACAAGTTGCAGTTCTAAAACCCCCAATTCTTTTTTATTTTTCCCCAAGCACTATCTCCACAAATTTTTTTAATTTTCTTCCCTTTCAAAATAAACCAAGGAGAAGGTTTATTGTTTTTTCAAGAGCCAAGGAGATAGGTGTCAAACTCACCAATTCCAATTTTAACACCCGACAATAATTTTTTTCATTTCCACCTATTAGCAAAAATCTTGATTTTCGTAAAAACATAAACCTACCACCACTTAAACATATTATCACGTAAACATATATCACCTTATTAAATTGAATTAAATTAAATTAAATTAAATACAACCCTACCACCATTTTAATATTTTATGAGGAAAACCTTAAATCAACCTGTTTATCCCGAAAAATATTTTAAATAAATATTTATATATCTATTTTAAAATTCACATAATGTAGAAATTGACTAATTATTATTATTATTTATTTTTTTAAATAATTCCTTAACAATAATTAAATAGATAATATTATTTAATTAAATAAACAATATTATGTAATAGCTAATTTGGAAATTTATGCAATTGAAATTTAAAATATTATTCTGTTTACAATTTAAGAAAATTAAATACCGACAACTAAAATAATATTCTTTTAATTTTAAGAACATGATCTAAAATTTTCAAGCTCATTTAATATTTAATTAAATCTTCACAACACACATTAATAATTACATTTAATGTTTAATTTCAATTGTAATACTAACCATCATTGTATTAATTTAACTTAATTAACAATAACGATACTCATCTAAATGAAACAATTAACACATTAAAATTTCCACTTAAAAAGAATGATGCAAGACAAGACAATATCACCAAATAGAATGGGAATGAATGGATGACATCGTCAAGCAATGATGGGATGATGGACACAGATGGGGATGCTTTCTTGTGAAATCCCTAAACCACATCATATCCATTGGGTATGTTGGGTACACTATGACCCAATGGTGTGGGTGGAATCAGTACCTGGTACCTATAGTACTGCATAAAACCAAGTGTCAAAACAACATATATATTCAATTCCATACAAATCGTGAGAGAGAATTGCAGTGTAGTAGGGTGCTCATCGATGAGTGATGCAACACCATCCCTCGCATCGACTCTCAAAAATAACACATGATCATAAATATCCTGAAGTGAGCATTAAACCATTTATGTAACCACACAATATCACATAATCAAATAAAGGTGAACACCATGCAACATTATATCATCAACAAATTGAAATAGTATTATGAGCATCCAAACATAACACACAAGTCAAATAGGTGAAACAGTCACCATCGAAGTCTCAAGATGCATCAACCATAAATAGTATCAGCTATACATAGAACAATATCATAGAAGTATAGTAACAAAAGAGGCACTACATCCTCCCCCTAGGGCTAGGTTTACTCTTCAAAGCCAAAACACAAAAAGTAAAAAGTCTCCTGAATGTGGGACACATCCTCCCAATGCGACTGTTGATCCATCATAACCTAATCATTAATCAAAAATGTTATAATCATCAAAGTCATATAACTTGTCATCCACAACAATCCAAAATGGTAAAAAAACACCAAAAAGGTCTCAAAGTACATAATATATTATAACGAGTATCAGTACAGCAAAAGCAACATGAGAAGTACTACATTAGTCTCCTATACGGAAAAATTCTCATGGGCTCCCAAGTCAATTTCTCATCCACTACCTATAGCTCCCACATTCATGCCCTGATGCTCTACCTAGAGGTCATCAACTACTATAATTTCTCTATGGAACCTACCTGCATCATCCCCTATTGGCTCTGTGATTGGTGGTCTCTAATTAAATTCAGTTGTGTTCCTCTGAGGACATTGGCTAGCTATGTGGCCTTATTGGTTGCAAGTGAAACATCTGGAATTTCTTCCATTTCCTCTACCTTGAGGAGGTGCACTAATCTATCGAAGTCAACCCCTACTAACTCTAGAATAAGTGCTCCGATTTGACTAGTCAAGTCGATAAAGTTGGGCTAGCAACCAACTCAAATTCTCCTAAACAAAAAGATGACCACCAATCTAGACACCAATCATCCAAGTCTCATCCTCCAAACCACCACTCTGACTATGGAAGGTAGGAGAACATTCACTGAAGAGGTCCATTATAAGTCTTACTACAACTGAAACACCTCTTCTCCTAGGGAACTTTTCTCTTTCCCTTACCATCTGTCAATTTCTCTCCTATCTTGGGCCAAGCTGGTTAAGAATTTCCTCAAGGAAGGGGCATAACCAAGGGCCCATGTGTTCCTCATGATCACCCTGATGGGAATTTAGAAAATAATTACTTTGACAACCACCCCTACAATCACTTTCTTGACCTCTACCGTGACCCCTATCAAGATCACAACCTCTAGGCATCATCCTACACAACCCATTAAATTACAAGTCCCATATATTAGATGAGAACAATAGAAGGAAAATAAACAAAATCTCAAGAATCTAAGTACAATATCCATGCATTCTTCACATACACACGAACTCACATCACTGGGAATCACATCACAAGGCTACACAAGGGTTGATCTAGATGTCATAAAACAACATACTAATGTATGATACATAATCCATGAGCCAAGAGCCAAAATCCATTTCACATAATCTATACCTCACACTTAGTGGCTTGATGGTGTTAGGCCACACACACATGGTGAGACCATCCAAGCAAGACCACAATGACCTATTTCTTGTTGTATAAGGTGGTTATCCTCCAAGAGATAGTCATCACACATAGGTGGGTAGTGGGTCTTAGCTATACAATTGCCTCACATACTCCCATCATCAAGGTTCCCCTACTTCCTTGTATACACTCGCCAATTTTTCCTCATACATCCTAGGAGAGGAATCACAATACAACACATGGCCAACCTTGAAAATAATAAGGATAAAATAGTTTAGCCACCAAAGTCATAAATAAGTATTGAATAAGATTTAATTTCAGCAATAAAGCAAGAAATGCGTGCAATGTCAACACTAAATCAAATGTAACCATGAGGGCTATGAGAGAATAAGATCTCAAAGTGTGGCTAAACCATTACAATCAAACATAAACAAAAAATTTTCTTTCATAATCAATTAAAAATCATCAATAACTATATAGAAATTCCTCAATCTTTGAAATTGCATTGTACAATACTATGTGACTAGATACTAGCCACCATACAAGGAAGAGGGAACATCATCAGGCTATAATAGTGGCTCTCATGTGGTGTGGAGTTAGTAGGCCATCCACATGAACTAGAGTGTGCTCCTCGGCTACACCCTACCTCACATCGTCATGGAACATGGTCATACACTAGCCGAAGAAGGCACACATTGGATGTATGCCACATGCTAGTTTTTATGTGGCTCCACAGAAGTAGGAATGTAGAGAATGCACCTTGCATAGCGATACCTCATGAAAAAGGTGCACATAGGTACTCACCGTCACCAGAGGTATACATGGCTCAGACATACCCATATGCTAACCAACCCAAACATTGTCGAAAGCAAACATGATTATCCCTCTACAAGTGTGTGAGGCCATATTACACTCATCACACAAGTAGGCTATCATAACACAATCTCATAGTGCACCTTCATGTGTCTATGCACATGGCATCGTGTCCTCGAGCCCAACTCACTACCATCAGCAACACAACATCATCACCAACACTATGTCAAAACATTAGTGGGGTGTGGCATCATATCCATTTCATAATGTCATAACACATGTAGATACAGTGTATACAATACATATATGAGAATATCAATATGGGGCTACTCGAGCTTCACCTCTCATACAGATGAGGTTGACTTGCTAATGCTAGGTCATCATCCCTACTGATGACTAGGCATAAACTAACAATCCAATGCTATTGTACTCAAAACTATGGGGTTTAGGCTAGCACATATGGATCAAGTACCCTTATCCATCGTAAGGGGAAGTGGTGAGTATGTTTCCTTGGGATCAATTGAGCTAGGAATGCTCAGCGTTGCAATGTGCATACACTGAACACTTCTTCCCAAGCAACTTTGTGACTGCTACTACCCCTTCCCAAATTGAGGGGATAGAGAAAAAGAAAAAGAATATATGAAACTACCTTTTGGCTACTCTTATGTATATATAGATTTTCAACCACATTTGGGTTGGCCCACAATCAGGTAACAAACATACAAACACACAAAATGGTATGCTTAATGCCACACCAAATACCAAATATTTTGAATGGATGGGTACATTGTATCACCATCCCATGGGCCTTATGGGTTATGGGCCCACAACACAAGTACAACGTATTCACAATACTCAACCAATGCACAATTACATACATAATTCCATAAGTACACTTCTTTCCATCAACAATGTGACTCTTATCAATACATCCTTTCCACCACCCTTTTCAATTCTTCTGTCACTCTACTCTTTTTCATAGATCACATGATGCTAAATATCAAAGTCATGATCATTGCGATCACTTAACAACTTCACTTAACAAATTCACTAGGACAACATAATGGGCTCAAATGAAACCAGAGTGCCCAGTGTATGAACCTAGGCTCTGATACCAATGATGTAATGCCCTGCCATGTGAACTACAAAGCACAACAAACAAACACTACACAATTATTTTTTGAAAGTGAAACATTACATACGATGAATATGTACATACATTACATGAAAAGCAATTATACAATTACAAAGTCATTCATATCCTCTGGGGTACATAAATAGTCATTAAAAATTATAAACTTTTATCAAATGAAAGCAAACAAACAACCAAAATTACATAATAATGACAAACAACTATTAATGATCAAAAAGTGGAAAAAAATACATCATTTTATTGTAATTCATTTCATAGTTCCATAATACAATTATGGAGCATATTTCCACAGATACAACATATCAAGGTTACACAAGTACATTACATAATGTTTCCCTTACATTAATGGAAAAAGTATATTGGGTACAAGAATGATACATTAATGAAAAATATTGTACAAAGTGAGGACCAGGATTCAACCAAGTGTGGCTTTGGAGACTTTGCATCCACTTCTACATCATGAACATAACTTGGGAACCCAATGGGGTGCATAGCACATTCCACCTAACCATGTGGACTTGAAGAACCACCAACCATGCTAGGAGATGACAAGAAAGGACCCATGACCAAGACATAAAAATAGAATGATCACCAAACCAAACCACAAGGTCAACAAAAACATAACATTCAACAATCTCAACGACCACTTACAAGGTGACTGCTCCCATATTTATATAAAGGAAAAGCAAGGGATTGTATGACACCAATATTCATATACTCCCAACTTAAGGGTATGCAAATACTTGGGTTCCCAAAGAAACTCACATCATGGCTTAGCTTATAACCTCATCAAAATGGAAAGTGAATCGAAGAAGAATTCAATCTATAGGAGAATGCAAGAAAAATAAAATTAACCTCTCAACACCATTCCATGTAATGAAACTTAAAAGAATGTTCCATACTACACTTGTTTAAACATTCCTAAACAATTTGATAAATAAGCTAGCTTAATAATAACACGAAAAAGATTATCTGTTTCATAATAATATAAATTCAAATTTCACTTCTCTAATTATAACACTCAAATAAAACAAATTTCTCCTAGTAACTTTAGATTATTTGATATTCAAAATCACATATTTTATTTTATTTACGTTACTATATTGAAATTATTTAATCAAACAAAGAACTTGAGAAAACCTACAGTAGGTATACCATCAGATTAAAAATTCCTAGTTTATACATTTGTTACCTCAAAATATTAGATTTAATTAAAATGCAATATATACCTTTGATTATTATAAGATAAATAAATTTAATTAAAATATAACATAAACGATTTATCTACAAATCACAATTCTAGTATTAAAAGAATTTGTACATAAATAAATTTGACTTTACATAAGCTTGTAATTAAACCTAATTTTAAATGCACTTGAGAATAAAACTAATTTAACTGTATTAGAAAATAAATATGACCTTGAATGTATCTTAAAATAAATCAATTTTAAATGTACATATCTAATAAACACAACACTTATTTACGTTATAACATTTCTCTTATAAAAATATCATTAAAATATTTAAAGAGCTAAGATCATAATATTTTTGAATAACTAATTTTCACAGAAAAAGAGTAAATTATAATAGCACAAGATTCAATTTTTTTCTTTTTACCTATTCATTCATAAAGATATCATTAAACATATGGGGTCACCAAAACTAAGATCGATGTCCTTATAGGTACAACATTGTCTTTACATATTTGCTATGACAAGATTGATAGATTTTTTTTTGTTTTTTGTTTTTTTCTTAACTAATAAATGCTCCTCTCTTCCTTTTTTTTTCAATATTAAACATGTGGCCAATATAAATCTTCCTTAATGTTAATATTTTTCTATTTTATTTTATTTGGATAAAAATATTTACATACTCATATATACATTCAACAATATAAATTCTTAATGAAATAATATTTCTCTATTTTAAAATAGAAATAGATAAATAAATTAATTAAATTAACAAGACTAAATCAATTCCTAATTTTAATTTTAAGAAGAAAGAAAATAAATAAATAAATGAAACAAATCATTAGAAATAAATCAATTCTTCATTTTATTATTATATTTCTCTTCACTTAGTTAATATATTTAACCCCACTAAATTCTTAAATAATTATGAATATTAATAACTTAAAAACCCAATTGAGAGCAGGCAACATAACGTTAATCTACCACTTAAGTTTCTTGCTGGGTGCAGTAATGATTTAAAAATACGTTTTAATTTAATTTATTCAATTTGATAACCATTAAAAAGAAAATTATCATTTTTGTTCGATTTCCAATATCTACACTTCTACTTATTCTCACCTTTTCACCTTTCTTCATGACAAAATTAAAATGAAACCAAGTTTCAATGTTGGAGGATGGAGTGAAAATATGTACTATAATTAAAACAATTTGGAAGTCCAATTTGAATGCATGGGAAACATTCATGAGGAAAGTTGAAATAAAGTAGGAAAAAAAAAATGAAAACCCTTAAAGGAAAATAGATACCTAACTACACTTTGTTTTGAGAGCCAAAATGAAGGAAATGGGGCGGTGGCACAATAGAAAGAAATTATGATGCCAAGCTAAATATAGAATTTTAGAAAAATCTATAAGATATCCTAAACAAAAAGAAGAGACCTGTAGTTGGGCACTCACCAGAAAATAAAAGATGTATATTATTGAGTAAAGGGTTTCAAGACTAATTCTTTGTTTCTTATGGCTTATTACAAGCAAATGAGGCATTTGTCATATATTATAATTTATGAATTTTCTCACATCTAATTCTTAGACATGTACTAAGGTTTGAAAATTAGATTCTATTGATTGTTTTTCATGGTTTCCATTTTATTAATTTTTTTCTTATCCATAGCCATACACTTTCAAAATGAGAAGAATTATTAGATTTTACATGGATATGTATATTATAGATATTTTTTAATGTCATAAACAAGTTTTAAATATCAAGGAAAACCTGGCAAGGATTTGATGAAAAGGCTTTAGAAACCTTCGAGAAAAATCTATTGGTAGGTGTAAATAATAACTCCATGACCTTTTCCAACATTCTTCCCACCATTAGAAAATCAAAGCTTTGGAACAGGGTATCCACCTCCCCTCACTCACAAGTTGCAGTTCTAAAACCCCGAATTTTTTTACTTTTTCCCTCGAGCACTATCTCCAGTAAAAAAAATTGTTTTCTCCCCTTACAAAATAAACCAAGGAGAAAGTTTATTGTTTTTTCAAGAGCTAAGGATATAGGTGTCAAACTCACCAATTCCAATTTTAACACCTAGGAAAAATATTTTTCACGTGAGTTTCCACCTATTAGCAAAAATCTTGACGTTTCATAAAAACATAAACCTACCACCACTTAAACATATTATCGCATAAAAATTTATCACCTTATTAAATTGAATTAAATTAAATTAAATTAAATACAACCCTACCACCATTTTAATATTTTATCCGAAAAACCTTAAATCAGCGTGTTAATTAAATAGAGGATCTTATTTAATTAATTAAATAATTTAATTAAATAAACAATATTATCTAATAGCTAATTTGGCAATTTACGCAACTAAAATTTAAAATATTATTGTTTTTATAATTTAAGAAAATTAAATATGGACAGTTAAAACAATATTATTTTAATAGAACAAACATAATCTAAAATTTTCAAGCTAATTTAGTATTTAATTAAATCTTCACAACACACATTAATAATTACATTTAATGTTAACTTCAATCATAATACTAACCATCATTGTATTAATTTAGGGTGTATTACCAAGATCATGATGGGCCAAAAGTGGCAATGGGTATGTGGGTGATGACTTTTTTTTTTTTTAACCCAAAATTGATGAAACAAAAGGGTTTTAAAGGAGATTCTTAGCTTTCCACCAATATAAATTATTCTTTACTTTTTAATTTAATAAGTAATTATTATTCATTTTCTATTCAAATTATGACTAAAGTCGATTGATAGGCAGTTAGAGAAAAACATATATTGCTAACTATTTGCTACATTCAACTGCTAGTATTTTAGAAATAGATTGATAGTATTTTAGAAACTACATTCAATTTGCTCTGATTCTATTCTGACATATTTTGAAATAATATGAATGCTTATTCAAATTTTTTATGTCAAGTTGACTAGCTTTGATTTTTCTAATTTTTTTTTGCCATAGGGCCCTTTTTCCACAATGATCCACGCCACCTTTAACTTAATTAGCAATAGCGATACACATCTAAATCAAAAAAGTAACACATTAAAATTACCACCTAAAAAATGGCGTTAGACAAGCCAATACCAAATAAAGTGGGAGCCCGATGGATGATTTAAGCCTTGACCTACGGGATGGCCAATGAATGGGGATCTTTCGTAAAATCCATAAACCACATCATATCCATTGGGTATATTGGGCACACTTTGACACGATGGTGTGGGTGGAGTCGGTGTCTGGTACCTCCAGTCCTACATAAAACCAAGTGTTGAAACAACATACATATTCAATGTCATACATACCGTGAGAGAGAATTGCAGTGTAGTAGAGCACTCATAGATGAGTGATGAAACACCATCCCTCTTAGTGACTCTCAACAATAACACATCAGTATAAATATCCTAAAGTGACCATTAAACCATTTACGTAACCACACAATATTGCATAATCAGATAAAGGTGAACACCCTACAACATTATATCATCAACAAAATCAAATAGTATTATGAGCATCCAAACAGAACACACAAGTCAAATAGGAAAAATAGTGACCATCGAAGTCTTAAGAATGCATCAAGCATAAACAATATCAACTATACATAGAAGAGTATCATAGAAGTACAGTAACATTAGAGGCACTACAATCCATCAATTTTTCAAACTTACAACATTGCCATGTTTCATCCTTCCTCTACTACCCATCATATAATTGAAAACACCAAATTCATTTTCCAACTAATATACTTCATCAAAATTAGAACTAACAATAAACATATACCTCCATAAAGAAAAGTATTTCTTTGCCTCATTTTCTGTTCTACCTTTTCCATCCCTTTCAACCTCGTCCCCTTTTGGAAATTTCACTTTTTCAATGCCTTCTAAAAGACATGACATTGAGCTGCAACTTGGTTTCCTTCACTCACGATTGCATTATTAATACGATCAAAATTCTCAATTTCCACATTACCTAAGAATGAATCATGTTCACTAATCAAAACATTTTCACCCCCACTATTCTCAAACAAGTATTCTTCAAAAAACTCTTCATTAACCTTCACACTCCACTCTTCCAATTCAAATTTATTGAAAGTATTTTCTACTGCAACAAACTTATGTATACCTTCACTCTCTTTCTCATCAAAGGAAAAAATAAAATCATATTTTAGCTTACCCTCTACTGGTAGCTTCATTCCACTTGAGATCTTTTCTTCAATCTAATTCAACAAATCACCTTTCTCATCTTCATCATGGTTAGTGTTAACAAAGCTAACATATTCATTCCTTATACCATCAAAAGGTCTAATTTAATCAATCAAACAAAAACTTGCATTGTTGCAAACCTTGCCTAGTTCTTCTTTCAATGGCTTCAATTTGTGTTTCACTTCATCCTTTGTCAATGTGTATGCATTGGCATGACCATTGTCCACCACCTTCCTATCAAATTGCCAAGGCCTTCCTAAAAAAACATGATAAGTATTCATAGGAATAATATCACATAAAATTTCATCTCTATAACCTTCTATATTAATATTTACCAAACTTTATTTTCTGATCAAAACTTTCCTATCATCTTGAAGCCATGCTATTCTATACGAATGCAAATTCCTTCTTCTCTCTAGCTATAATTTTCTCACAATCTCTTTAGAAACAACATTTTCTATCATACCTCCATCTATGATGACATTAAATACCTTGTTCAGGAACTTGCATCTTATTCTAAACATACTTTTTTTTTATTGATTCATCATATTCATTCAAAAGGGTTCTCCTAACCATTTAAGTTTCACCATTTTTTGATTCTTCATAATGTGATGATCCTACATATTCTCTATTTAAATTTGTTGCTCTATTATGATTTTTTGATCTTGTTCTCAATATTTCCTTGTCATGAGGACAATCATATGCTTTATGACCTTCTTCTCCACTCTTAAAATAGGTTCCTTGTAAGTTTTTTCTTCTAAAACCTCTACGTGATCTTCCTCTACCTCTTGTATTTTGTTCTCTAGGACCATATGAATCTTCATATCTCTAATTTTTCTACATCCTTGGTCTTCTTTTGTTTCTCTCTTTTTTTTTTTATTATCTATTCCATATGTTCTTCCTTCAAATTCATCATCATGACCTCTTCCTCTTTACTAGTTTTCATACCTGTTGTTCATTCTTTCCTCAAATTTTAAGGCAATTTGATATGCATCTTTCATTGTGTAAACTCTCATGAAAGTCAGCTCCTCTTGTATGCTCAGCCTCAACCAATTTATATATATTGGAACCACATCCTTAGTTACTTCATCATGTCCCATTCTAATTAGGATCCTATGAAACTCCTTTGTATATCCTTTCACTATTTTTGTACATTGTTTTAATACTTGCAATTTCTTGAGGAAATCAAGGTCATAGTTCATCAAAATGAAAGTTGTTTTTTCATTTTCTCCATCATTTTTTCCAAATTTTTGAATTTATCCTTTCCTCTTCTTCCTCTTTTCAATTGAATCTCTCTCCACCAAATTGAAGCATGTCCTTTCTATCTAGTTTTGCGTACCTCACTTTGTTAGGATCATCAAGTTCTTCAAAATCAAAGAAGTCTTCCATGTCATTGATCCAATCCACTAATTTTTTTGGATACAAATTCTCACTAAATGTAGGAACATCAATTTATTTTCTTGTCCCATCCATGATAGGGAAATTAACAATGGTTCATTGGAAACTAATATTGTTGCATTTCTTTGTTCACTTGTTTCACTGGCATCCCTTGAGGTTTCTTCTTCTTCATCACTTATTGGTTCTCTTCCTTGTGTAAATCCTCTTTTAATTTCTTGTAATTATTCCACCTTCCTTTTCAAGGCTCTAGAATCATTTCCATGGACTAAATTATCACCTCTTCCTCTACCTCTACCGTTACCACATAGAGCTCCCCTTGCATACATTTTTTATACACACCCACAAACTCAATCTTGGTGCAAACTACCTCTCTTCAGTAGTTTATTCACATAGTGAGAATATTCCTAATATGATACCACTAATGTAAGAGATATTATAAAGAAATACTCTTCTCTAAACTTACACTCAAACCACCATAACAATGCAAGAAAATCTGCAACAAGATTTCATGAGTTCATCTGAAATTTAAAACACAAAGTGTACACAATATGAAAATATGATTACAATATTGTTTTCAGTCAACAAATGAATAAAGGGAAAAAACATATTCCATTTACATAATTTGAAATTAACATAAAAAAAATCTATGTGCTTCATGAGAACCTCCAAATATGGTCTTTTCTCCTAGAAACAATAACCTAGAACCTTCAATCATTAATGGCTTCCTTAATCTTCTCAACCTGTAAAAAAAAATTCTTCAAAACCCCCTTAGAGAATACCATGCCTAGATCCCTCTTTCTCCAAACTTGCAACAACAAATGAATGCCAAAACATACAACAAAAGACTTCTACCAAAAATAAAAAAAATAGATTTTCCCTCCAATTGGAAAACCTAATCCCACCTCTCCTAGAATGAATGCTTTCAGTAATGGAAAAAATAATTAATGATTTTTCATGCACTTTTGTAACTCCCACAAACCCAACACCTGAGTTTTCTATTTTTTATTTTTCCAAAAATACAACTACACCTCCACTATATCTACTTGCTAACTTGCATAAAAAAATGAGTTTTATTTAATTTAAAAATATAATTATACTCAACTTATTCAAATTAGCCTCTTAACATAAAATTAACCTCCTAACATGAAATGCAAATGTAAACTTAAAATATGATTTTTTTTGGTTGATGGAAGACTACACTTTCACCTAGGATGCTCTTGCTTTAGGATGAGTTTATATTTTTTTCTGTTGGTTTTTATTCTTGGTCAAAAATTTACATGTTGGTGGTGGTGAAGAAAGGCTTAGAAAAATTTCTTGTGGATATATTCTTCAAATTCTTGT
>VDFB02304806.1:0-19697 GCA_007258455.2 Sequoia sempervirens | reverse complement strand
TGATGATTTCCCTCATGTTCA
The DNA here is from genome assembly GCA_007258455.2 of Sequoia sempervirens. Taxonomy (NCBI): domain Eukaryota; kingdom Viridiplantae; phylum Streptophyta; class Pinopsida; order Cupressales; family Cupressaceae; genus Sequoia; species Sequoia sempervirens. The sequence continues at coordinate 19,676 of VDFB02304806.1, read as the reverse complement.
TTAGGTATTCTAGTTGAACCAGTCGTAATGCGACTCCCACTCATGTTTTCCCAAAGTGAAAACTACATTGTATGCGAAGCATTCCATAAGCTCAATATTATTTACACGGACGTGGTTCAAAAATTTCTCTTCAATGATCTTCTTGAGCACTTCTTCCTCAATGTCATTATGAACCATGAAGACATCCTTCAGTTGGTTGGTGATCCGTCTCTAAAGCTAACTACACTCTACATCCTCAATTGTGACAAAATCACCTTTCAAGGAAGCATCACTCTTAGTCCTCACCATCTTTGAAGAACAAAATCCAAATTTAGTGAGTATGAAATCACTTTGTTTGGTATTTACAGAAATCAAGTGCCATGATAGATGAGTTACACTGGATATTTTCTTAGGAATAATAGGAAATTGTAAGGACAATAATGTGCTATGAGAATTTAATAAAAGGGGTTGTCAATGTGACTTTTGTGTATTAAATTATTAAGTTAAGCTTGTTGAAGTTTCAAGTTGTTTCCCTTGTTGAGATGGTATGCATGAGTAAGATGGTAGATATATTTATCTTTAATATAAATATTTGGAGTTACATCCCATTTACATGTACAACAAGCCATGAGGCAGACATATAAGCATAAATGTTTCAGCTAATTGTAAAGATTATATTGAGAGAGGAAATGTAATTATCATTAATTTTAGTCATTGATGTTCTCTATTTATCAACATCTCTAAGTGGGAGATGAGTTGTCAAAAAATTGTTACTAGATAGGATGGTCGTTACTGTTGAGATCATATGATGTTGTACAACATTGCATAAAATGATTTATTATAATGTTGTAATTAAATAATTATTTAGTTGTGATGCACCTAGGTTGTGTGGATAATCACACTAGGTAATTATTTGGGGACCACTTGATGTTGTATTATAACATTGTATTATTATTTAATGTGTGGGAGACATGTGATAATAATTTATTATTGGAGAAATATTAAATAAAGTGAGGTCTTAGTACCCAATATTAAATAAGGGGTTAATGGTTTTGGATTCACATGGTTTTGTGGTACATGGTTTTATGTTACCACTAATTGTATTTTGTGTGAGCTTGTTTCTATAAAATAAAACACATGTGTAGTGGTTTAGGTTGGGCTGAGTGGTTTGGCTATCATCATTGACTCTTTCTAAGGATTGCATATGTGAAGCATGGAATGGTGTAATAACCCATTCTAGTTATTACTTAAATATTAATTGAAAATGACATTATGAATATTGAATTTTAAAAAGACATAACTTAATCAAGTATTTTCTTTCATAGCAACACATGTCTAGTTAAAATATGTGTCAATATATATATTAATTTTCAAATGTCAATTACAATATCCAAGTTGAAGTGGCTCATTTGGCCACAAAGTCAATACAAATACAAATTAAATCAAGGTTACATCATAATCCTTTGATAAATTGAAAACATCCAAGGTTTCCTTTTTCATGCTTGCCTACACTTGTGGACGAGAAAATGGCTCAGGTGCTTTACCGCCCAACCACAAAGCTTACACTTCCCCGGAATTCTTCCTACTCAAAGAATACCTGACCCTGCATGAAAATTTTAGAAAGAGAAGAATCTACAAGGTGGAATTTGGTGCATGCACAAACATCAACGTGCATCTCTATCTATGGTTAGAAAAATGCAAGATCTATGCTAGGAATGACATAGAGTTTCATCACATATAAGTACATACATTCATAATGGGCTAACTACTTGGCCAAGCATTAAAATTAAGTCTCAACAACAAAAAATAGGTTTGGATAAAGAAAAACCTATACCTTCTATACTCCATTTTGGCATCCATCATAGAAGGTAACTTTCAACAACATGAGTATATTCCTTAGCAACTATCTATACTATAGTAGCATCTACCTTGAGGTGCTCTAGTCTACTTAGATGTTGCTATTCTACTAACAAAGATAATATTATTTAACACATATCAATGAAAAATTAATTTAGTCTACTTTATTCAACAACTTGAGAAATTCAGAAGGATAAATCAAGTGGTTCTATTCATTTCATTATCTATTTAGTTCATACAATAACTTTTCACATGATTACATTCAATGTCTTCCACCACTTCCTATTTAATGTAAATCAATATCCATTATAGAACAGAATAAGTAAATTAAGTAACAAAGGAAGGTATGTCACAAGTATGTGTATGTACATAGACAAAGGTCTATGTGCATGCACATATATGTTCCAAATTTAGATAATATATTTGTGCATACATTCCAAAACAAATAACATGTACAACAAATTGCTTTCATTCAAAACTATTGTTTCATATTTTCATATCAACTGATAGTGATATAAAATGTAAATTTTCCTATTTCAAAGAATGTAGAAGTGTGGCATAGAAATTGGACACTCTTGAGAAAAGAGACAATTTCACACTTAATTTGAACCTACTTCTGAGTACCCTTGCATTAATCATTCTTCAATATGTAACATTTATAGGCCCCTAAGACCCATTATTTTTTATCTAGAGTTTTGTTTCACTTAAAAATCATCTAAATCTTGACAAACAACACTTAATTCACTCATATCCTGAAAACCCACCTCCAAAAACCACTAGTAGGACCCATTCGCCACCTTGGGAAAATGAGTCTCCTTTGATCACCAAGGGTCGTGAATGAGTCCCATTTGGGGAAAATTCAATTTTGAGAAGGAATTTAATCAATTTAATTCAATTTTTCATTAGATGTAGGCCTCTTAGATCTAAATAATAGGAAAATTAGCTACTAATGCCTATAAATACACATTTTAGGTCATTTTTCACATCTCAGCCATTTTTACAAAGTAATTTCAAAATTCAAGTATTAAGAATCTTCCACAATAAGTTTCATTAACATTTTCTATAGCAAAGTTGAAGCTTTACGGCAACAAACTAGGGTTTTTTCAAGTATTCAAGCTCACTTCTCATTCAAGATCCAACATTGCAAAGATTTAATCATGGACGCCTATGGTCAATCATGGAGAAATCTAGGTTGAGGAGATGCAACTAGCCATCAAATCACACCTAAAGACTTGTTTTCAAGGTGATTCCATCTTCCATTTTCTCTTTATCTTCAAATTAAGGTTTGCATTACATTTTTATGTCATTTACATCCATTTGATATGTTGTAGGGTTTCTAGGATTGAAGTCTTGCATCATTCAAATCACATTTGTTCATCTTATTCTAGCATATTAGAATAAGGTTTTAACATACTTTAGATTATCCTAGTCTTTGACACACTTAAGGCTAGGGTTTTATGTAGATTTTTATCCATTCAAAGTTTGATTACCCAATTAGGGGTTTGACCAAGGAAAACCCCCCATTAGACAACAAATTTTAAGTTGTTTTACAGGTATTTTCTGAGATTTAGATCCGAGTTTCCGACAAGAAGTGCTATGTAGGTGACAAGGTACAAATCTGATACTTGAATTTGTAGAAAAATGAAAAAGGACCGATTCACCATGGATGGCAAATGAGTCCCAATAGAGATGTCTATTAGAGTTAAATGTAGATTCCAGTACCCATTTAGCAGAAACCAATTTCTAGGCAGAAAACCCTGACCTAGAACTGATTCACCTAGGGTGGGGAATGAGTCCCAGTCAGCCAAAAATTTAATGTTTCTAGATTTTCATAGTGGTTTCTAGTCTTCATCAGTCTTACAGCAATACATTCCAAGTTACAACTCTGCTTAGTCTCATTTGCATTTGTAATTCCCCTGCAAATTTTAGCCAAGAAAATCTGCATAATTTTTTTTTTTAAAAAACATATTAATAAAGCCATGAATCTTTTAAGTTGTAATACTTAAACACAATCGGAGTTGTACACCTCTATGTAGTCATTTGTTAACTTAGACCTGTAAAATTTAACTATTAAGATTAATTAATAAAATTTATTCTTATTAAATATCAAACAATATTAAAATACAAATTTATTATCATCCCTTAACTCATGGCTTAATAGTATTATTTGTAAGTCAGATCATTGATGCTAGGATAATTACTATTCAGTAACCCCAAGAAGCATGTGTCTCTTGATATACCAATTGCAACTTTAGTCATTAGCCATCACTTCATTGTTAGCAGTTAAATCTTAAATAAATTTACCATTAGTTAATTGGCAATAGTCTTTAGTAATACTATAGTTACTATTTAAGCAACCCAACCATAATATTATTACTTAAACCCTATGTAGCTAGTGCCATTTCCCTTTACTAACCAACCAAAACAATATTCAAACTTCACTCAAGCATTAACCACACAAACATATCATGGTTACTCACCAATTAATTTCCAACCACCTTATTTTATAATGATTGTAGTTGCTAAAAATCTAAAGCTAGGAATAATAATAATATTGTTTATACCACAAGTAAACTTCTATGACATGGATATGACCCAACAATCATTTAATCGTTTAAAAAAAAAACTACATTATAGGCTAGTCCAATTTGCACAACAAATTAATATTCTTTCTTATTGGTAAGACAACAATATTCATAAAAATATTGTAATTAAACAATAAATCAATTACCATCCCAAGATTTGTAACATAAATATTCCACTTTGCTTGTCTTTCAGCATTAATATTATATATATATATATATATATAATGTTTGATTAGATATTATACCTTATATATATATATATATATATATAATTGAATTCTTTAAATGACATAAATAACAAGCTATTTTCTTTCTAAACAAAAAATTACAGTGCATCTTTATCACAAGAATTAGCCCAACTTGGTGTGTATAAAAATGCAATGTTCACCTGCAGGAATGATAAAGAGGTAATTTAAAATATGCCAAATAATTTATTATTATTATTATTATATTATTTTACTCTTATTTTACAATAAAATAAACAAAAAACACTTTGAACCCTAAGGCCAAAATAGGTGCCCTCTTGAGCCAATCTTCCCGTGGCTGCATAAGAGGGCAAGAGAGGGGCGGCGGCTGCAATAGGGTTCACACCATTGCAGAGGTAGAAAATCAGTGCTGAGTAGAGCAAATGCCATTTAAAAGGCAATTTTCCAGAAAATTTATGGGGAGTTTACTCCCTTTCTTTTCTTCAATCTTCTTTATCTGTCTATAGCTGTGCATGCTCAACCCTCTCTTAATTTATTTGGTTGGATGGTTTTTTGTTTTCTTTGCAAGGGTCTGTATATCTTACTACTGGTACTATTTTTTTTTTTACATATTTTGTGGATACAAGAACCCAGCCAAAAGAGTAAGTCTTTTTGCAGTGTTGTGCCAGGAGAGATTGGGAGTACAAAACCTATTACAACAGTATTGGTTACTCTCTCTTACCGGACTCGTTTATCTATTTATTTATTTTAAAAATCTGATTGCCTCTCCTAGAAATATCTCTCTGTTCACTAACAAGCAGATCATTGTATAAATATGCATATGTACATTTTGTTTATTGTATTTCATTTTCTTTGCTATCTTTATGCAGGTTGGATGCCTGCAGATCCGTTTTTCTCAGGCCATACTTCAATATCTTTGCTTAAATTTTCTTTTTATCATTTTGAGGTTTCATACCCAAAGTGACATTGAATGTTGTTATTGTTGCAGAGCAAGCAACTGGAGTTATTTTATTCTATATTCTGCTATCACAAATCAGCATATAAATATATTTTTTTGACTTGTAATTTCTTAGCAGCAATATAGTATTTATATTTTTTTTAAAGAAATTTATGTTCTTGCTCAACTAATCACTTGCAGCAAAATACAGAGTATATTTTTTTTTATAGATTAAAATATGATTATAAAATATAACATCATATACTATTATAAGCATAAATATATGTTTATATATTGCTTTCCCTCTTTTATTTAATTTAAGACTATTATTTTCATTTACTGTAGCCTGTTGTTTATATATATACACACATAGCACAGTAACTGCCTCTATTTTTATCTACAGGAAACTGTTATTTTTATTTGATCAATATTTAGTTTTCTTTTTCTTTTTTCCAGATGTATTTGTTAATCAAATTACTGTTTTATCTGCCACAATTTTTATTTAGCAACATGGTGCAGTTTTATCTATCAACAGACTGCAATAATATATTTTTATGGAGTTCTTGTAAATATTTATATAAAAATATATATAGTACTTTACATATTTAAATATAAAATATAAAATGAGAATATATGAAAATATTTTACATATTTAAATACAAAATATAAAATGAGTATATATTATTCATATATTATTAAAAGAATGGAGCATTTAGAAAATATATATGTACATATAACAATATTGTACTATTAAACAGATTTATAGAGTCAAAAGGATATTTAAACCACTTTTGCATATTTATAAATTATTTATCCAGACTCATAATATGGGTTTTGGAGAGCTATATAGCAAGTCAATTTAACATGCATTATCCCTAAGCTTATACTTATTTCCTTGTTTTATTTTTATTAAGATTTTGTAGAGAAGAGACAAATATCTTTGAGAGCATTAAAATGAACATATAATAAAACCAACATTTTCATTTGCCCAATTTTAAATGGTTGGCTCACTTTCATTATATACATCTTAAGTAAACATATTTATCCCATTATACATCATCTTAAAAGAAAACTTTCTCTCGTTCCAAGTTACTAAATATTTATCTACCTTTGTCAAACAAATTGCTTTTCATAGACCAAATAACTTTAATGCAAAATGACCTTGGATTTCCATCTTTAAAATATCAATATGGGACTTCAAAGAAAAATCAATTAACACGTCTTGCTCTATTCCACATTTATTTTATTTATTATTTTGTAACAAGATACAAAAATCTACTCATTGAGCTTACATTGTCACATTAATAACTATGCGATAAATGATATAAATGATTCACAAGCCAATGGATAAACCTTTCTCTTAATGATCTTTCATTTCACAATAAGGCACTTGTCCTCAATATTGCAACAATATATAAGAATACAATGAATAAAACACAAAAGAATGAGGCTTGCTCACCACCCTACCATAATGGCGTCATGAAGCCTCATGGGCTCTAGCCATACCCCCGAGCAAGAAACAACAACTACCATTGATCTAGGTAGGAAGAGTAAGAGAATAGCTTAACTACAAATTTACTATCTATCCACCCACCAAACAAATTTTAAATTTACCCATACATAAACTTGAACTTCCCACTTGATTCAAGAAAGCCATAAGAAAATAGCACAACACGAAGTTCCTACTCAAACAAGCTGATAGAAATGAGGAGAAATCACGTATCTTTATTTTGCCCCTTGAACACCTCCTTAACCTGTGAGAGCTCCTTGCTCCTCTTCCATTTTTCTTCCTTTCCCTTCTCCCAAACTTTTACATTTCCAAAAAGAATTCTCCAAGAGGAGAAGTGGGTAACATCCATTTCCTTCTTTCAATCAAGTATATAGGAATTCACATTGAATTCACTTGAATGAGAGAGAGACACTTGTCACTCTCTCATTTGATCTTTCAACACACATCCCCACAAGTTCTCACACATGTGTGAGACTTTTGGGGAGATGGGGAATGTACTATGACATTCTACCCAACATCTCTTACAAGGTGGCTTCACACATGTGAGAGATTTGATGCTCTTTCCAAGTTCATTAATGAACTTTGGGGAGTGTGGTGGGAAAGTGACAAGTCACTTCTCCCAACTCCCAAGGACTCAAATTCGTCATACTCTTTCAAGTGGGCTTTTGAAGGGTCAAATCATGTCCCAAGGGCAATGCCACATGTCCAAAGGGTCCCCCTCCCATAGGTATAGGCCTTAGCAGTCTATTTGTGCACTAATATCAAAAAAATTGACTATACAATACCCTAAAAAGACAACTTTAAAGGCCAATTCGAAATTCAAGACCTAACTAAGGGTTTGAAAACCCTAATAGATTTTACACTCTTAACCACATGACTATAATCAATGAGGATTCAAAAAAAATACCTACACTAAGCCACCAATCATTAAAACCCTCCACTCAATTTACAACTTAGACAAAACCCTAATTACCTCCTAGGTCATAGGGTAAAAATAAAATAAAATCAAGCTTCACAAGATACAGATTTACTTGGGTCTAGATTGTTCCCCCTTTTTACCCTTGACATTACTCTCATATGCATTTTTCCAAATACATGTTAGGTTAGAAATATAATAAATTATACCTGTTCAAAATATCAATAAAATCAATTCAATAGTTAGTAAATCATAGTACACATATATATTCATTTCCTTTTCCTATAAAAGATGGAAACTTTGAGCATTCATTAAATAATAATGGAAACCTAACCTTAGCTAAATACTTTATTTACACTACTAAATTTACTCTTGGACACTCCTTCCTATAATAAAATTTATCATTCAACTTGATATCTAATTTATATAATTTTTCCTCAAATTATCATACCTTAGGTATACCTCTAATTGATTAGAGTCATCTTTTAAATTTACCTTGATGATTCTTGGCTAGTGATCCTTCTGGAAACTTCTCCCTGATCTTCCAAAGTCCTGCTTTATTCCTACCTTGATGATTCTTGGCTAGTGATCCTTCTGGAAACTTCTCCCTGATCTTCCAAAGTCCTGCTTTATTCCTACCTATTATCATTTCCCAAGTAACATGAAACTTATTAGCGAGATTCAAACTAATATTAGATACACAAAATTTCTTAGCTCATATCGATCTAAGTGTATTCTTCATATGATACTTGTTCGAGAATCTAAATATTATCTTCTCACATTCATTCCTAACAGTTCTCTCATTTTCATTTAATGAAGAGAATTTCTCACAATAATCATTTACAATAGTTAATACTAAAATCAAAATATTAAACATGGAATTAGGTTAAATCATCAATTTAAACTTATCAAGGTGTGACAAATTCTATAGATAGGGTTGGGTCTCACATCTCCCTCCCCTTAGATTGGACTTCCTCCTGGAAGTCGTTAAGGTTTGGAATCGTAATTCCCATTATGGAAACACACATGACAAGTTAAATATACTAATTATCTTACCATAAAGGTACAAAACATTAATTCATCATTACATGTGTAGAGACACCACTTCCATAATCCAATCACCTAAATACTTAGAACATAAATTTTTTTTTTATCATAGAACATTTATTCGATATACTCACAATATAACAAATACTAGTAGTCATCCATGTTGTTAACATTCTTGATAAAAAAAAATACACCAACATATATCCAAACACATTATCATCCTTGGATACCCTTCAATGTCCCCTTTTGCGTTATAAACATCACTCATGATGTTAGAAACTATTTTTGTTCCAATATCAATTCATGTCTCAAGGAATATTAAATTTGCATCATTTGTTGTTATCTTTGTCACATAGTTCACAGGTACGACACATCACATTTACTTGCAATTTTCACATGTACACACAACAATAGCAAGGATGCTCTTCCCAATCGGGTGCACCTATCCTCATACAAAGGATGCTCTTCCCAAATTAGGTGCGCCTATCCTCATACAACCACACAATTTACAACACAAGGCTCACACAATGGGGTTTATAAGGATGGATATTCTTGGATACCACTCGAGGCCCTTCTCTAAGGACTCCTCCATATAGATAAGAATAATCATAGAATGAGGGAAGAATGGATTAATGACCATCCCATACCGGTCCCATTCACAACCCCTTTCAAAATAATTCCCCAACACATCTACTCCCCTATACGACCTGCCAGGGAACCCCCCTGGAATATGGCAGTTTACAAATTCCACATTACACCACACATGCCAGCAAATTTGCAACCAAGGAGAAAGCCTCAAACTGAATAACACAAGATCATAAACCAAAGTTTCAATAAAACTCCCAAGAGGGAACTTATAAATTCAAGAGAAACAAAATAAAGATAAATTGTAGCTACATTGCAACTTTCCAATCATAATTCAAAGGAAAAATTAAACAAGTCCTTGAGGCAAATCGGACTATATAACAACTTCCAAATGGCTAAATAGCCCAAGTACATAAATGTAAAATTACACATTGCTGGCGCATAATAAAATAAAACATCAATCAAGAATTACAAATAATTCATATTTCAACAATAAAATTTGCACATTACAAGCACCACGTGACTTGATAAGCCACCTAAGGGGAGGAGGGGAATGGTGGTTCTCTAACCACATCATAAGTATTATAGCATGCAATAACTGGTGGTCCCTGACCACATAAATATGAATAACGGGTGGTCCCCGACCACATTAATATACATCACTGGTGGTCCCTGACCACATAAACATGAAGCACTGGTGGTCCCTGACCACATGAATATGAAGCACTGGTGGTCCCTGACCACATGAATATGAGTAACTGGTGGTCCCTGACCACATAAGTATGAATCACTGGTAGTCCATGTTATTCCATCCTTTACCCATGGGTTATAAACATCAAGGAATAGGTTTGCACTATGAACCAACAAGTGTGGTTCTCATATGTGGGGGAGTAGGCCACGGTCAATGTCCATGGGAAGATTACAATGACTTGACATAGATCCTTTATTAGGATTAGGGACAACACCCTGAGCTCGTAATCTCCTGATGGTAGACCATGTGCCTCTCAACCCCTATTTACACTAGCTGGCATCACACTCCCATTAGGGGGGAACCAAACGCTAGGGGTACACATTTAACATACAAACAAGACTAACACAAAGGAATACATCACATTGCATTTAATAAACACACGTCCACACATATCATGTTTACATCATTTCTTAACTAGCTAACTTACACAATGGACCATCACAAAGGGTACACATAGGGGATCGTACTAGACATCCACCACCCTTATCCCAAGTCGGATACCCTGTATCTCATACTTGGGGCACAACACATTTACTGGTCTCACATCACATGACATAACACAATACACTCTATGAAATTTTTCATATAACATAGCAAAATCAATGTACTTAAATACACTCCATTTTCTTTAGGTGAAATTCACTTTTCTTCTCAATTTTGTAAATCTCTACTCACTTTGCATATGTAAAGGAAATCACTAGACGATGCACAACTATAGCCTAGGTAGTACTCCATTTTCTTAGGTTTAACAATACATGGTATATCATACTTTTATCTTACTAATCCATTGTCCAACATCACATATATGATCAATATTGGTTTTCTATATTTGAATCCATATTGTCCTTCCTCTTTCATTCAACTATGTTTGTTACATGTTCACTAACATATCCATATGGTAATTCCATTATATATATTTTGCAACATGATAAAGAATGTTTTCTACTCAATAAAGAAGTTAATCAATCATTTAATTTTGAAACATTATAATACAAGAGAAGAAAGCACACTCAATTCATAAAACACATGATAAATTATAGAATACCAATTTTCACAACTCATTAATCTATATATATTTTTAAACAAATATTGCATTTCACTACCTAAGGTTGACTCATTTAATCACATGTTATAGTAATAATTTTTTTTTTTGTAATCACAATTATTTCTAACTTCTTAAGGTACAAAGACATACAATGAGTAACAATTCCTACCTCTAAGTTTTCTCTAGTGTGTTTCTCTTTCACACCCACACACATATTTTCCTCAAGAGTACTAGTCATTAGTATCTTGAAATGCACAACATCAGTTGGGAGTCTTTCATGGAAATTTTCATGTCCTTGATGATACCATTTAGTTTCTCAATCATTCAATTCACTAAATTTTTTACATAATTCCTCACCCAATTTATAAATTCAAACAATTGATTCTTCAATTCTTGTGACATATACACAACCTTAAAGGTCAACACCTAATTGAATATGTTATTACTTCATATTAGACATACAATCCTTTCTTATTTTGGCTCCAACAAGACTTTATTTATTAGCTCATTTATAAGGAAAGTAGTAATAGCATGCATTCTAGATAAAGTTTTAACATCAAGTTCACATTTTGATATGGTCTCATCACAAAGGTATGTTTAATTTTCTAGAATTAAGTTATTTATACAATATCTAATTCAATTTTCACCAATCTTAACTTAGTTGCAACTTTCTATACATTCTCACCTATGACTTGAATCATGTTCTATCATTTGCTATTTTAGTCTATTGGTAAAACAACTCCAAGATTTATTAGTTGTTGTATTTCTATTACATTCACTAAGTCTTTGTTTACTTGCAAAAGTGTTAGGATAACTTAAAGTTTACCCATTTAATTCAAGCTAAAATATGATTTTGACCACTTTTAAAAATTGGATTTACTATGCATTGCAAGGCTTTTATCCTTAGTTGATGCCATCATACATGATTTTTTTTTTTTCTTACCAACCATAAAGTGAATTGTTTGCTGCTTCACGAGATTAACCCTTATACACTTATATGTAAATCAATACCTTAGGGTAATAGAATAGGGCCTATAAATTCCATGGTCAAGGTGTAAAAGATTCTTAGTTCATGCGTTTATTAATATCAATTTGTAAACAAGTCCTTAATTTTTATTTTATTATTTTTATTTTGTCAAACAACCTACACCCTAAGGTTTAGTTTTAATCTTTCTGAAGAGTTTAAATCTAACAATATGGTTGTTCAAATTCCTCATATTCCATCCTTGTTGTCAAATTGATTTAATCAATTTAAGGGTTTAGAGATTTAACGTTATTCAACCACAACCTTTAACACATTAATCCCCTTTAGAGGTTCATATAGTTCCTTAGTGACAAATCTTCAAAAGTACAACTTCTACCCTTTATTTGTACTAAGATTCCTATAAGAAAATATGTTGCTCCCAAAACAACCATAACTTCAAGAAGTTGCATTACTATTCTATTTTATAATTATTGACTTAGGCAACCAACGAAATTATGTTTCTTCAATAATACACATCATGATGTCTTATAACACTGTTTATACACTTTATAAAAAGACTATGTTTCAAAGCTCAATTATACCTTTTTAAGGTTTAAGAAAGTTTAATGCCAAAAGACTAGATTAACGTCATAACCATTGTTAGCTAGACTAATTCCTCCACCGTCCTTACTTAAATCAAGGGAACCTATTTTGTCTGATTAATTCTTAAAGATAACATGCTTTCAATTAAACATTTATTTGAACCATGGATTTCGTTCAATCTTTGACCATAGGGTACATCACAACTCTAACTAGGTTAGATATTAACTTTTATATTCTCTTTTTCTATACAAGGTAAGTTATCTAGGATTTTCATTACAACATTTTATTCTACCTAACACAAGGAGGTTTGCACATTTATCCACACACACACAACTCTTAATGCCCAAATTGTTCCCAGAGTTCCCTAGAGTTGCAACCTAGGGCTCTGATACCAAAAATGTAATGCCCCAAAATTTTAGCCAAGAAAATGCATAATTTTTTTTTTTTTTAAATATATTAATAAAGCCATGAATCTTTTAAGTTGTAACACTTAAACACAATCGGAGTTGTACACCTCTATGTAGTCATTTGTTAACTTAGACCTGTAAAATTTAACTATTAAGATTAATTAATAAAATTTATTCTTATTAAATATCAAACAATATTAAAATACAAATTTATTATCATCCCTTAACTCATGGCTTAATAGTATTATTTGTAAGTCAGATCATTGATGCTAGGATAATTACTATTCAGTAACCCCAAGAAGCATGTGTCTCTTGATATACCAATTGCAACTTTAGTCATTAGCCATCACTTCATTGTTAGCAGTTAAATCTTAAATAAATTTACCATTAGTTAATTGGCAATAGTCTTTAGTAATACTATAGTTACTATTTAAGCAACCCAACCATAATATTATTACTTAAACCCTATGTAGCTAGTGCCATTTCCCTTTACTAACCAACCAAAACAATATTCAAACTTCACTCAAGCATTAACCACACAAACATATCATGGTTACTCACCAATTAATTTCCAACCACCTTATTTTATAATGATTGTAGTTGCTAAAAATCTAAAGCTAGGAATAATAATAATATTGTTTATACCACAAGTAAACTTCTATGACATGGATATGACCCAACAATCATTTAATCGTTTAAAAAAAAAACTACATTATAGGCTAGTCCAATTTGCACAACAAATTAATATTCTTTCTTATTGGTAAGACAACAATATTCATAAAAATATTGTAATTAAACAATAAATCAATTACCATCCCAAGATTTGTAACATAAATATTCCACTTTGCTTGTCTTTCAGCATTAATATTATATATATATATATATATATTATGTTTGATTAGATATTATACCTTATATATATATATATAATTGAATTCTTTAAATGACATAAATAACAAGCTATTTTCTTTCTAAACAAAAAATTACAGTGCATTTTTATCACAAGAATTAGCCCAACTTGGTGTGTATAAAAATGCAATGTTTACCTGCAGGAATGATAAAGGGGTAATTTAAAATATGCCAAATAATTTTTTTTTATTATTATTATTAAAAAACACTTTGAACCCTAAGGCCAAAATAGGTGCCCTCTTGAGCCAATCTTCCCGTGGCTGCATAAGAGGGCAAGAGAGGGGCGGCGGCTGCAATAGGGTTCACACCATTGCAGAGGTAGAAAATCAGTGCTGAGTAGAGCAAATGCCATTTAAAAGGCAATTTTCCAGAAAATTTATGGGGAGTTTACTCCCTTTCTTTTCTTCAATCTTCTTTATCTGTCTATAGCTGTGCATGCTCAACCCTCTCTTAATTTATTTGGTTGGATGGTTTTTTGTTTTCTTTGCAAGGGTCTGTATATCTTACTACTGGTACTATTTTTTTTTTTACATATTTTGTGGATACAAGAACCCAGCCAAAAGAGTAAGTCTTTTTGCAGTGTTGTGCCAGGAGAGATTGGGAGTACAAAACCTATTACAACAGTATTGGTTACTCTCTCTTACCGGACTCGTTTATCTATTTATTTATTTTAAAAATCTGATTGCCTCTCCTAGAAATATCTCTCTGTTCACTAACAAGCAGATCATTGTATAAATATGCATATGTACATTTTGTTTATTGTATTTCATTTTCTTTGCTATCTTTATGCAGGTTGGATGCCTGCAGATCCGTTTTTCTCAGGCCATACTTCAATATCTTTGCTTAAATTTTCTTTTTATCATTTTGAGGTTTCATACCCAAAGTGACATTGAATGTTGTTATTGTTGCAGAGCAAGCAACTGGAGTTATTTTATTCTATATTCTGCTATCACAAATCAGCATATAAATATATTTTTTTGACTTGTAATTTCTTAGCAGCAATATAGTATTTATATTTTTTTTAAAGAAATTTATGTTCTTGCTCAACTAATCACTTGCAGCAAAATACAGAGTATATTTTTTTTTATAGATTAAAATATGATTATAAAATATAACATCATATACTATTATAAGCATAAATATATGTTTATATATTGCTTTCCCTCTTTTATTTAATTTAAGACTATTATTTTCATTTACTGTAGCCTGTTGTTTATATATATACACACATAGCACAGTAACTGCCTCTATTTTTATCTACAGGAAACTGTTATTTTTATTTGATCAATATTTAGTTTTCTTTTTCTTTTTTCCAGATGTATTTGTTAATCAAATTACTGTTTTATCTGCCACAATTTTTATTTAGCAACATGGTGCAGTTTTATCTATCAACAGACTGCAATAATATATTTTTATGGAGTTCTTGTAAATATTTATATAAAAATATATATAGTACTTTACATATTTAAATATAAAATATAAAATGAGAATATATGAAAATATTTTACATATTTAAATACAAAATATAAAATGAGTATATATTATTCATATATTATTAAAAGAATGGAGCATTTAGAAAATATATATGTACATATAACAATATTGTACTATTAAACAGATTTATAGAGTCAAAAGGATATTTAAACCACTTTTGCATATTTATAAATTATTTATCCAGACTCATAATATGGGTTTTGGAGAGCTATATAGCAAGTCAATTTAACATGCATTATCCCTAAGCTTATACTTATTTCCTTGTTTTATTTTTATTAAGATTTTGTAGAGAAGAGACAAATATCTTTGAGAGCATTAAAATGAACATATAATAAAACCAACATTTTCATTTGCCCAATTTTAAATGGTTGGCTCACTTTCATTATATACATCTTAAGTAAACATATTTATCCCATTATACATCATCTTAAAAGAAAACTTTCTCTCGTTCCAAGTTACTAAATATTTATCTACCTTTGTCAAACAAATTGCTTTTCATAGACCAAATAACTTTAATGCAAAATGACCTTGGATTTCCATCTTTAAAATATCAATATGGGACTTCAAAGAAAAATCAATTAACACGTCTTGCTCTATTCCACATTTATTTTATTTATTATTTTGTAACAAGATACAAAAATCTACTCATTGAGCTTACATTGTCACATTAATAACTATGCGATAAATGATATAAATGATTCACAAGCCAATGGATAAACCTTTCTCTTAATGATCTTTCATTTCACAATAAGGCACTTGTCCTCAATATTGCAACAATATATAAGAATACAATGAATAAAACACAAAAGAATGAGGCTTGCTCACCACCCTACCATAATGGCGTCATGAAGCCTCATGGGCTCTAGCCATACCCCCGAGCAAGAAACAACAACTACCATTGATCTAGGTAGGAAGAGTAAGAGAATAGCTTAACTACAAATTTACTATCTATCCACCCACCAAACAAATTTTAAATTTACCCATACATAAACTTGAACTTCCCACTTGATTCAAGAAAGCCATAAGAAAATAGCACAACACGAAGTTCCTACTCAAACAAGCTGATAGAAATGAGGAGAAATCACGTATCTTTATTTTGCCCCTTGAACACCTCCTTAACCTGTGAGAGCTCCTTGCTCCTCTTCCATTTTTCTTCCTTTCCCTTCTCCCAAACTTTTACATTTCCAAAAAGAATTCTCCAAGAGGAGAAGTGGGTAACATCCATTTCCTTCTTTCAATCAAGTATATAGGAATTCACATTGAATTCACTTGAATGAGAGAGAGACACTTGTCACTCTCTCATTTGATCTTTCAACACACATCCCCACAAGTTCTCACACATGTGTGAGACTTTTGGGGAGATGGGGAATGTACTATGACATTCTACCCAACATCTCTTACAAGGTGGCTTCACACATGTGAGAGATTTGATGCTCTTTCCAAGTTCATTAATGAACTTTGGGGAGTGTGGTGGGAAAGTGACAAGTCACTTCTCCCAACTCCCAAGGACTCAAATTCGTCATACTCTTTCAAGTGGGCTTTTGAAGGGTCAAATCATGTCCCAAGGGCAATGCCACATGTCCAAAGGGTCCCCCTCCCATAGGTATAGGCCTTAGCAGTCTATTTGTGCACTAATATCAAAAAAATTGACTATACAATACCCTAAAAAGACAACTTTAAAGGCCAATTCGAAATTCAAGACCTAACTAAGGGTTTGAAAACCCTAATAGATTTTACACTCTTAACCACATGACTATAATCAATGAGGATTCAAAAAAAATACCTACACTAAGCCACCAATCATTAAAACCCTCCACTCAATTTACAACTTAGACAAAACCCTAATTACCTCCTAGGTCATTGGGTAAAAATAAAATAAAATCAAGCTTCACAAGATACAGATTTACTTGGGTCTAGATTGTTCCCCCTTTTTACCCTTGACATTACTCTCATATGCATTTTTCCAAATACATGTTAGGTTAGAAATATAATAAATTATACCTGTTCAAAATATCAATAAAATCAATTCAATAGTTAGTAAATCATAGTACACATATATATTCATTTCCTTTCCCTATAAAAGATGGAAACTTTGAGCATTCATTAAATAATAATGGAAACCTAACCTTAGCTAAATACTTTATTTACACTACTAAATTTACTCTTGGACACTCCTTCCTATAATAAAATTTATCATTCAACTTGATATCTAATTTATATAATTTTTCCTCAAATTATCATACCTTAGGTATACCTCTAATTGATTAGAGTCATCTTTTAAATTTACCTTGATGATTCTTGGCTAGTGATCCTTCTGGAAACTTCTCCCTGATCTTCCAAAGTCCTGCTTTATTCCTACCTTGATGATTCTTGGCTAGTGATCCTTCTGGAAACTTCTCCCTGATCTTCCAAAGTCCTGCTTTATTCCTACCTATTATCATTTCCCAAGTAACATGAAACTTATTAGCGAGATTCAAACTAATATTAGATACACAAAATTTCTTAGCTCATATCGATCTAAGTGTATTCTTCATATGATACTTGTTCGAGAATCTAAATATTATCTGCTCACATTCATTCCTAACAGTTCTCCCATTTTCATTTAATGAAGAGAATTTGTCACAATAATCATTTACAATAGTTAATACTAAAATCAAAATATTAAACATGGAATTAGGTTAAATCATCAATTTAAACTTATCAAGGTGTGACAAAATTCTATAGATAGGGTTGGGTCTCACGGCATTTTTGGCCATATTTTTAAGCCTTTTGCAAACAACACTATGTTTTGAAACACTTCATATTTCATTTTTTTGCATACATAATCAATCAATTTTATCAATCAACTACATTTAGATAATTGTATTTAGTCATAATTTCATCATACATATCCTAGTTTGAGTGAACCACCACAATTTTTGGATCTATCTCTCTCCTTTTAGGTTAAAAACCCTAAGAGTGTAAGAGAAGCCCATAAAACAACAAAAAATGTTGGTTCAAGAAGTATAGTTCAGTTTGAAATAGTTACCACATACTATTACACTATTTGTATCATAACCATGCTATTTACAAAATTTTGCAAGTTACTATGCCAATGTGTCTCATTAACACTTTCAAGTTAACTAATATATCATGTAAACAACCAAGGTTACTATCATTATATATATAAGAACTTAAACAATACTGGTATCATTTTGAGAAAAGTAAAAAGGAATCAAATGACATGCTTATAATTTTAAAAATAATAATAATACACATTTAAAACTAGAACAATTTTATTACTATTTAGGTTATGGAGAAAGCCACTTTTGTATTTCTAATCGTTATTAAACATATTTATGCCACTGTCATTCTAAGGAATGACTAATAGTTGAACAATTGTTTGTTTTATTACTTAATAGTAACAATAGCTGAGAGCTTTATGAATGTTGATCATCAGCCTTTATTGCTCGAACGACATTTTTGGTAAGGCTTCACTTGTTGTAACCGTTCTAAGGAATGATTTAAGTATCATTGGCGGTGAATGATAATGTGTAAGCAAGAAAAACTAGTGAACTCTAACATTACAAGCATCACTTGGATTCAACAATATGGTAATCATTCTAAAGAATGATTAGATGTTTTTTTTAAGGGCTATTATATGATCTTACAGATCATGCTGACATAAATAAAAGAGGAACGATATAATTGTTCAACCATTGTTCATTGTGAATGATGTGACATGGTTTAAAAATAGTGATGATTGTCCATCATTCTATGAATGATTACTATAACCCACACACCCATATGGTGTGGTATACCTGTTTGGCCTTGTCAACATAGAGAACAACAAAAATATGGAGGATAACTGTGGAAATTTTTTTGCTTCCTTTAGAGGGAAT
>VDFB02304805.1:0-31504 GCA_007258455.2 Sequoia sempervirens | reverse complement strand
AATAATACAAGCACTATTGATTCTAGTGGTGGAGTTTTTTCCCGAAAGGTTTCCCCACATATATGCTATGTCACTTCTATCTTCTTGTATCATTCTTCTACAATATTTTGTCTCTTTCTATAATTGGTAAAAATGATCTAAATAGATTAATCATACACAAATAATTGTGACAAAGAACACTTAATTAAATATATAGTCTCATAGGTTTGCAAGTTTTAAGCTACAATTTCACCTTCATTTTCAACAACCACCTCACTAGAATTTATTATTTATGATATAGATTCCATGAGTGGCCAAATAAAAATGTGGTCCAATAAAAGGAAGTAAGCACAATAATTTTATTCCATGTAAGATTATTCTACCAACAATTGAAAGAGAAGAAATTTATAAAATTTGATTTGTGTGAATTGTTCATTGATCCAAGAACTAATACACCCATGCACACAAGTTGCAAGAGCTTCCCTATTCACTTATTCCAAGACCAAGGATAAGGGATAATTTTTGGGAAAGTTGGTGGAATTTTTTTTACCATCCTCTATGCAACAATAATAAGGTCCCATAGTATTTTTTGAGGAAAATCTATTGTGAGTTTGTCGTCAATGAGATTATAAATTAATTTGATATGTGTGACATCTTGGGTAGATTAAAATACTTTACATAGGATAGAGAGGGGGCACATCATGCTTAGGACTAGGCATGGAGACCCCTAGTTAGATTGGACACTTAGGGGAGAGTGTTGAGGTGGAGACTTTACGGTCCATCAAATCCCTTGAATAAACATTTTTACAACATAACAGACCTTTTGCACAAGGCAACATAGACGAGGCTCCTAGATATCAACAATCACCTCACCTTTGTCACAAGTGTGGGTCTATCTATGATTGTGGGTCTAACGATACTTAGGATACATTAGGCTAGAAGTAGGGAACACCCATATTGGGTGAATGGTGTTTACAAATGGGTTATTAGATAGGGATTTTGGCATTGATGGACATGCAATTTTTGAATAAGGTTAATTTTAATTTATTATATTTTTTTTTGAAATCTAAGATTAACTATATTCATCTATTATGATTAAAAATTAATATAAATTATATGTAATGAAGTTTTAAGCTTAAAGTGTTTAGTGTATGTTTTTGATTAAGGGAAAAATAGGTTTTGATGGGACCCAAAACCCATTACAAGAAGGTTTTGAAGGGACCTAAAACCCTTTACAAGGCAAAGAAGCTGTTAGAAAAATAATCAACATACCAATCGCAGCCCATCAACAACAACTATACACAGATATTCAAATCAACTCAAGCTACAACAAACAGGTTTTGAAGGGACCTTAAATCCTTTATAACTAGGTTTTGACCTACTTAGAAGGTCAACGACACCGAAAACAATTAGGTTTTTTCAGGGACTGAAAACCCAACAATCTACAACCGCCAAACCATAGCAAACCAACCGCTCAATGTAATCATCATTGAGTTGGAACACAGAGGGAAACATGAGCTCCCTTTTAGAACCAACAACCCATAAAGCAAGATAGAGTACATACAAGCATTAAAACACCTATCAAACCAAAAATCCAACTCAATCTCCACCCCAAAAGGAGAGAGCTCCCCTCTATTGGAGAGGATGTCACAAAAAACTTTTCCACCGCAGCCTGAAAACTCTAGCAACCTCAACATCCACCTCCATAGGAGAAGTGTCCACCTCAAAAGGATTAGAAATTGAGGAAACCAAAAAAATTCAACCCCCAACTCCACCTCAAAAAGTGAAGAATCCACCTCAATAGGATCTGAGGAGAAAGCCAACGCTTCAACAAAATAAGCAACCATACCATCCTTTGGAAAACCCAACAACATAAAGGCTACCAACATCTCCCTAAACAACAAGGGCATAAATAAGCACAACACATCCAAAATAGAGAACAACCCTTCCAAAATAAGCTCAAGAAGAGTAGCAAGGAGAACCTTCAAGGAACCACTAAGAAACATTAAGCAGTATAAATCAACCTAACTTCCAAAAAGTAGGCCATCCACTGATCATCAGCCACTGAAATCAACAAGGCAAAAGAGCAAGGGTAAACCATGCAGGAAAAAATCAGGGAGAAAACCACATAGTTAAGCATACCATCAACCCCAACACGCCGGTTAGAACCATAAAAAAGCCACTACATATAAAAAATCCCAACAAGAGACCTGAAGCACAAACCAAGAGAGTTCACATGAAGGATAAACAACAATAAAACTACCACCAAAAATCCATGTAACAACAGCCAAAAAGCTACAACAAAGAAAGGAGCCAAAACAATATAGGGCGAAACAACCCCCAGAAGAACAAACAACAAAGAAGGCATACCTAGAGGGAAAGGAAAACCTAAGCAGGGGGAGACAAGGAGAAAACTAGAAAGATAAGCACACCAATTTCCCCAACATGCCGATTAGAGCCTAAGATAAACCATTCCAAAGCCAATACCCCAGCAGTGGCCCACAACCCAATCCAAGATAACACCCTCACAAAACAAGCAACAAGAAAATAAGGCTCTTGAACAAAAATAACAAGCTTCCAGACACTACCAACAACACATCTTCCACTAGCCGCCCAACATCAACAACCAACAACATCAACAAAAAAGAAGCAACCAAAGCAAAAACATCAAATGCCACACGAGCTGCCCCAAAAACCTTACAAGAAAATAGGGTCTCAACAGGGGTAAAAACCCCCTCATCACCAACAACAAAAAACTCCGACAATATCAAATAAAATGATGCAACCTCCCAATCAGCAAATCCAACGCCTATAGACAACACCTGAACATCATAGGCCAACAAACTGTAAACCTCTAACAACATAGTCATAAGCCAAGCAACCACCACTGAAACAAGCAGCTCCCCATTCACGTCCTCTGCATCCCCTTCTCCATCATCCTCCTTCTCCGAAGATTTGAAAGTTGCACCTCCTCTCCCATTCCCGCCTCTCGCCATTTCTTATTTTTCTCCGTTGGAGTTTGTGTTAATAGGTGTTCATCGTATGTTTATTAACCCTTTAGCTCTTGATTATGTAGCCATGGCAAGTCTACATGTATGTAGTTTGGAAATAAATAGTAAATATACATGTAAATATTTTTTCCTTATATGAATGGCTATATTAAAATTCATATTTGATTATGAACAGTGGATGTTGGACCTTCAATATTAGGAATTGTTGGTGGTAGTGGTCATATAAGTTTCACTGAGGTAGGTTTTACTATTTTTAATCATTATGTTTGTAAATAATATTAGGTAAATTTTGGTAAAATAATGTTGTTCTATTTTAGTTAATGAAATTAGTTTCAAACTCCTCTTGATAGACATGGCATCACGGAGGTGGGCATTTTTGTAATATTTTTGTGTGTGTGTGTCGAATGTGGAGAGATTCAATGTCAACACAAACATTAATGAAACGGTTTACATTCAAAGTTCGATCAATTAAATTATTCTATCTAGATTACAACATAATCCCACTGATTTGAGGATGATTAACACTAATGAATTATATTCAATAAAACAACTTAGTATGCAATGGGGGATGATAAAATGCAACTATGAAGCAATTAATTAATCTAAAAAATGAGAATACAAAAATACCATGATATGAGAACTAATTGTAAGACCCCGTGAAAGCTCCAAGCTCCTAAGAGAAACCTACATAGTACCTTTACTTCAATTGTGGATGATAAATGCAAAGGCAAGGGGGTGTATTTATAGGGTTTCTCAAGAATTTTGTGAGGTGGCACCTATCAACAGTCTAGATTCGAAGGAGAAAGAATAGACGGTGGAGATGGAAAGAATCAAGATGTTGTCCCCTTAACCAAAGACAACATACCATGTGTGTGGGAGGAATCTCTTGACCAATGGGCAACATGCCATGTGTGTGGGAGACCCAAGTGTGAAACAAAGACCCATGTGTTCCAAATTTGTTGGAAGTGTGGGAGAATAAAGCTATGTTCTTTTTCCCATTGGTGGAAGTGTGTTAGGATAATTCTAATTAATAATTAGGCTTATTTATTTTCATGTGACCTTTGTGAGGTGGCATGAGAAAATGTAGTAGACATGTGCTCTAATTCTTAATCAGGATTAAGGAAGATTAATTAAATAAACACGTTTAGGATGCTTTGTTTATTTAATTATTTAGAAGAATATGATTGTGGAGAATTAATAGAAGAGTGAACAATATAAATAAAGTGAGACTTTATTTATACGTAGTCAAAACATTAATCAAATAGGTTGTATTTAATTGATTGAATATGATGACCAATACTTTTAGTGCATATGACGGTTCCTTCTTTAGTGCTGATGTGTTTACATGTTGCCTGTGAAAATTTTGATGTCGATGCCCAAAAAAGATTTTGATGTCCCAGACGATGCAAGATTTCGATGCCCTAGATTATGTCAGATCTTGATGCCCTAGACGATGCAAGATTTCGCTGCCCTAGATGATGTTCCAGACTTTGAATTTCAGTTATTGACGTATATATGCCCCCTCGAGAGATAAATCGGTGAATGTATGGATGTGAAAATGAAATGTTGAAATGATGTGATGGTGTTGTGATGATTATGATGATGATCCAACATAGATTCAGTGAGATTTGGATGTCGGAGACGATTTATCTCTAGAAAGTTGATTGCAAGTTCTTGCTTGGAATAGTGTTGATTAATTACAACTCCTTTGTGGTAAAAATGGGAAATAAATCCCACTATAATTCCCTCCATTTTACCCTTGAAAAGGTAAAAAGTGGTAAAATGGGATTTATTTGCACATTTTGAGTTTGGAGAAGTTGAAGATTGGAGAGCTTAGAGGAAGATGGTGATTCCATACCACATGAACCGTTTCGAGCATCTACGCCACTTTGATCAGCTTGCTACCGCTGGACCTACAGTACGCTTTACGAGAAACCTCCTTGTTTTCCATTTTCTCACCTTTTAGTGGTATTTTGAACATGCTAGATATGTGTTGTAGCTTGTTTGATGTTAGTTTTTCACTTTTAGATGATTTTTTTTTGTTTTGAAGTGTTTTTTAGTGTGTTTGAGAGTTTTGGTGCCTTTGGGATCCCAAATAGTTCATCTTGCAAGCTTGAAATTGATGTTTTTGTGACTTTTGAGAGTTTTGGCTCCTTTGGGGTCCCAAATGGTGCATCTTGCAAGCTTGAAAATGCATGGTTTTATGACTTTTGAGAGTTTTGGCACCTTTGGGGTCCCAAATGGCGCATCTTGCAAGCTTGAAAATGCATGTTTTTGTGACTTTTGAGAGTTTTGGAACCTTTGGGGTCCCAAATGGTGCATCTTGCAAGGGTGAAATTGATGTTTTTGAGCTCTAACACTATTTTGGCACCTTTGGTGTCCCAAGTGGCATATCTTGCAAGCTTGGAAAACATGTTTTGAAGGTGCAAAGTCTATTTTGGCACCTTTGGGGTCCTAAATGGCGCATCTTGTTGCCTTGGAAAGTTTTTACCTTTGTTGATTCCAGGTGGTTTAGCTTGTTGTTTTCCCTGTTTGATGAGGTGCGATTGCGGAAATCCCTCATGATGATGTTCACAAGATGTTTCTGAGGCATAGTAGTTGTTGCTTTGTCATGTTTTGGATTGATTTCAGTCTGATTGTGAGATGTGCGTTGTTTGATTAATGTTTGAGTAAGATAGTTGATGATTTGATCTCATGATAGGCGAGAATCAAATGAGAGAACCAATGATGAATCGACCTCATGATAGGTGAGGATTGATGATAGGATGATAGGACATTGACCTCATGATAGGCGAGGATCGATGATAGGATTGATAGCATATCGACCTCATGATAGGCGAGGATCGATGGTGTGATGATTGATGTATCATCCTCATGATAGGCGAGGAACAATGATAGGATTGATTGCACATCGACCTCATGATAAGCGAGGATCGATGATAAGATTGATTGCACATTGACCTCATGATAGGCAAGGATGGATGATAGGATTGATTTCCTTGATTAATTGAGCTGATGATTGTTCTGATTGAACCAGATTTGATTAACCGCACATGACCTTGATTAACTGATAATCTTGATTGAACATGACATTGATTGACTGATTATCTTGATTCATCATGACATTGATTGAATGATTTGTGGTTCACGTTATGATTAGGGAGAGTCAGATGTTCTTTAGTCTCAGGAGCATTTCCCAAAGACATGGAACATGGTTCATCGATTATCGACAACAGATTTAGAGATTATCGCACAATGTGGACTAACTTCTTTGTTAGATATTCCACAGTACATAATTAACAAAGGTTTGTTGACAAAATTGTTAGAGAGGTGGCATAGTGACCACAACACCTTTCACTTAGCCATGGGGGAGATGACAGTGACCCCAGAGGATGTGTACCGCATCCTTCGGATCCTAGTGATGGGAGAGATAGTGGTGTATGATAAGACAGAGCAGGGCGGGGTAGTTGCACTGTGGAGGATTTCAAGAGATGATCACATAGTCGGCTAATGGATTCCTTGGTCAAAGATGGTTAGCAGATATGATCCACTTCTATGTGTACTTTATGGCTTCATCAGTGGGTTCCTTTGTCCTGATTGTAGGTCAAAGGGATTTTTAGCAGGTTGGGGTCGAGTGTTGTCACGAATGACCCCATATGGTACCAGATATGCATTGCCGAGAGGATACAACAGACTAAGGCCATTGCTGAGAGGATACAACATACATAACCATTTGTAGGTACAACAGATTTCTTCAGAGAGATTCAACACATTTCTGAGGAGTTGCAGTTTTACAGAGGTAAATATCATGAGTTGGTTCCCCCTGAGCGATGAGAGAGTTTTGTACAGTCTCGTTCTGGCATATCTCGTTCTCAGACTATTAGCATGGGTGTCACACAACCATTACCTGGAGATAGGAGAGATCTAGGTGTAGGTTTGTCAAACAAAGGAGGTACTAGTTCCATGAGACCAACAACATCTAGTGGGAGCTCGACATAGCATATTGTGATGTTCCCTGGACATTGTGTATACACCTTTTGTGAGATTGAGGATGTATTTCCCATGATATAGTGCCGTGTTGGATTTTGATGTATCTCATCCTACTTTTGGATATCCTTGTACACTTGGACATTATGATATTATTTTTTGATGTTATATGATATGTAGTGATGGTTAGGCTCTAAATGTTGATATGATGATAAAAGTCTATGATGCATTTGATTTCCCTGTGATGATTATGATATGCAATGTTGTGCATGTTTTTAATTTATATGTGATGATGATGATTATGAAATGTGATGTAATGTCTATGATTATGCAATGTGATGTAATGTTTATGATTATGCAATGTTGTGAATGTATGCAATTTCTATGTGATGATGATGATTATGCAAACTGTATTTGTTTTAGATGATATGTAATGCAAATGAGTGAATGTGCACGACTTCAAATGGTCAGGGCCTTAAGCTTAAATGAGTGAGTCTGTCCAACTTCCAAAATTTGTGGGAAGACTGTAGTAGATTGATCTTTTAAGCTTCATAACTCTAACATATTTCCCAACTTTCTTGGAAATATGAAAAGACTCACTCATTTAAGCGTAGTGGATCACCCTCCTAAATGACATGAAATTTGATTTTGGAAATGATATGCAATGTATGTCTTTTATTATTTTCTTTTGTATTTTCTGATGCAAATATTATGATGGAATGTATGAATGTCAATGAGATGAGAATGTTTTCTAAGATATGCAAATGATGATGTAATTTATGGTGATACTAAATGAGAATGATGTGTTTTTAGCTAATGTCCAATATACTCAATCCATTAATAATAGAGATGACACCATTATGAAATTGTTTCAGCTTTGAAAAAACCCCATAAATACACATGCCATACTAACATGAATGCAATCTAACTTAACTATGCAAATCTTGTATTCAAAAGTTGTCATTTGTATTAGCCAATTTGTCGAGCTCTTTATCATCATTGGGTCTTTAAAATGTTGAAAGTGACTACAAGCATCGATGGCATAGTTTAGACCAAGATGACTTGTACTACTTCCATGATGTTTCAAAATTGCAAGTTAATGTTCATCTAAGTATAATTAAACTAAGATGACCCAAGCATTGCTTATGTAAAAAATAGTATTAATCTTTTCAGACAGTAAATTCAAAATGTCAACAAGTGATACTTTGTAGTACATCTCGCACAACTTGTATAGTAATAATGATAAACTCAGTACAACAAACAAAGAAAAATCATACCTTCCTTGCTCCTCTAGTTCGGCTACATCATCGAGACTTGAGATAAGGGATAACAAAATCAAAGTAGAATAATTTGAACTTTTGTGTTTAACGTGATAAACCTTTTGATTTAGAAAGATCATCATCCATTTGGTTTGTGTTTGTAATGTTAGTCCGATTTACTGTTTGCCCTGCTGATTCAAGCTCAAAGTTTGTTTTCCCCTAGTGAGTGTAGGATTTTTCCCCCAGTCTAGGGTGAGACACGACCATGACAACCAAGACCTAACCTAAAGACCTATCCTAGGGGCCTTGGGGGTTGATCAACAAATTATCCTTGCCTATGTTATACATGTAGAGACCGCGTAGTTCGACGAACGACATGACCAAGATTTACAAGACAAAAATATGAACATAACAGACACCTAAAAGGCTGACCTAAATGTCTCGGGAGACAATCAAAGATCACCCTTTCCTACGTTCAAAGCTTAGAGACAATTTAGTTTGAATAATGACTATGCTTTTTTGACCTTTTTTACTTTTTGACCTATTTTTGGATTTTGACATGCTTTGAATGTTTTTGGGATTTTCACATGTTTTGAATGTTTTTGGGATTTTTTATTTTTCAACCTTGAGAATGTACAAGAATCCAATCCAATGTAGGACATGGCCCCAGTGTGATATGATAAGACAAACTAATTTTTAGAATGGGCCAGCTAATGCTAGGGGATACCATGATACAAACACTAAATCAAGCAATGATGCGAACATGGAAGTGTGAGAAATGAAGAGATGGAAGGATGATGGATGAATGGATGAGTGTCATGTATCCCATGTATGGAGAATGCTTATTTACACAAGGCGCTCGCTTTCCAAAGCCACCAAGGTACTTGCCCAAAGTGCCACCGAAGTGGTTTTCACTAGAGGAAATTCTTTTTTTCTTTACTGTTTTCAATCCTTTTTCTGATTTTTTTTTTGTATTTCTTCAGGACATTTTCTAATGTTTTTTGGTATTTTTCCAGGACCTTTATCAATGCATTGGATGAGCTAGGTGTAAAACCTTTTGAGATGCAAGCTGTTGAGATGTTCATCAAACAGATGCCCTTCTAGTGTGGATAGCTGATACGCTCCTAATCCAAAGACTGATACTATAACAAAGGGACCCAACATGTTAGGTTCAAATTTCCCATTCTTCTCCCGATCTTGTTGATTACGGGGATTTTATTTTATTACTAAGTCGCCCACCTGAAATGCTCTAGGTTTTACTCTGTGATTGTAGCTCCTAGATATCCTTTGCTGATAGGATTTTAGGTGATCAACTGCATGCTACCGACATTCATCCAATAGTTCCAATTCTTGTATCCTATATACTCTATAATCCTCATTTGAAGTCATCCCTTTGAGTGACACACACAAGGATGGTATCTCAACCTCAATAGGTAGAATAACTTTTGATCCTTAGACTAGAGAATAGGGTGTTGCTCCTGTTGGGGTACAAATACTGGTTCTGTAAGCCCACAATGTCGGTTTTAGTTGAACATGCCAATCATGTCCAACTTCATTGATGGTTTTCTTTAGGATCTTTAGGATAGTCTTGTTTGAGGCCTCTGCTTGGACATTTCCTTGGGGATAGTAAGGTGTAGAAAATCGATGTTGGATATGGAATCTTTCACAAAGCTCTTGAACATCTTGATTCTTGAAGCGTCGGCCATTGTCCGTAATGATATATTGAGGAACACCATACTGACAGACGAGATAATTCAGGATGAATGATGAGATTTTCTTCCCGGTGATGCTGTTTAGGGGAACAACTTCAATCCATTTGGTGAAGTATTTTGTGGCTGTGATTATGAACTTATGTCCATTGGAGGGAGAGGGGTGAATCTTACCTACAAGGTCCAATCCCCACTGACAAAAAGGCCATGTAGCTGTGAAAGGGTGTAACTCTTGTGCAGGTGCATGCATCAAGTTTCCATGAATTTGACATTTGGAACACCTTTTGACATATTGAAATGAGTCCTCCATATTCGGCCAGTAATACCCCAATCATAATAATTTCTTAGCTAAGGTTAAGCCACTTGAATGTGTCCACAAATACCTTTGTGAACCTCTTGTAAAGCGGTTTCAACTTCATTATGTTCTAGACAATCAAGAAGAGTACCATCCGTGACTTCGCCTATAAAGCACACATCAACTATTAGGTGGTATTTGTCGAATGAAGTTTCATTTTGGGTTTTGAGATAAGTAATTAGAAGGGTACTGCCTTTTCAAGTAGGTATGGGATCTCTCCATAGAGGAAATTGAGGCCACAACATGGCATATCACTTGGGACTCGGACTGTAGGCTAGGTTGGCCACTTGTTCTACCATGAATTTATAACATCTCGTTGTCCAGATTCCGCAGAGAGCACGCGGCCACATCCGTAGCTTTGTTTGATTCCGGGAACCTCGTGGAAAACTTGATTTCAATGAAGTACTTTTTGAAATCATCCACCATCCTCTTGTAGGGCAGCAACTTGTCATACTTTGTTTGATAATCATCATTGACTTGGTTGATGACCAGTTGTGAGTCACCATAGACTAGCAATTCTTTGATTTTCAATTCAACAACTATCTTGATTCCAATTATTAATGCTTCATATTCAGTTGTGTTGTTGGTGCAGGGAAACATTAATTTGTAGGATTTAGGAATTGTGTATCCTTGCGGTGAGATAAACAAGATTCCTGCGCCTGATCCATGTTGTGTATAAGAGCCATCAAAGTATAACATCCACTATTGTGTGGATATGGTTAGGATATCATTCTCAGGGAATTCAATGTTCATTGGATTATTATCTGACAATGGTGCTTCAACTAGTTGATCTACTATGGCTTGACCTTTAATTGTTTTCCTGTCCACGTACTGGATGTCAAACTCACTCAATATCATGACCCACTTGGCTAATCTCCCTGTTAAAGCAACTTTGGTGAGTAATTAATTTAATGGATCAATTTTGGCAATGAATTTGATGGTGTGAGTCAGCATGTAGTGCCTCAATTGTTGTGTAGCAAATACAACCACTAAGCAGGGTTTCTCAATAAAGGTGTAATTTATCTCATAACCATTTAAGGTCCTGCTAATATAATAGATGGTTCTCTCCTTTCCTGTAGAATCTTCTTGTGCTAATAAGGCTCCCAAAGATATCTTGGTTGTTTCAATGTATAGTAATAATGGTTTTCCCTTGACTAAAGGGTATCAACACAGTGCGTCTACTGGGCATCGCTTTTTAGTTGACTAAAGGAATTTAACATTTGTCATCCCACTTGAAAGAGACATTCTTGTGTAATAAGTGGTTGAAAGGATGAGTTTTATCAGCTAGTTGTGCAATGAATCTTCTGATAGACTGGAACCTTCCTTGTAATGATTTGAGTTGACTGATGTTTTTAGGAGGTATTTCCATAATGGCTTTGACCTTTGCGGGATCCACCTCAATGCCTTTACTTGCATAACGTATCCCAAAATTTTACTTGATGTTACACCTAACACATTTCTTGGGATTTAACTCACCCTGAATTTTTCTAATCAAGAATATTTGTCAGAATTAAGTGTCCTCTCCATAGGATTTTTCTAACAAATCATCTACATAGTCTTCCATAAAAGTATGCATCATGTCATGGAAGATGGTAGTCATAGCTCTATGATATGTAGCTCCAACATTTTTCAACCCAAAAGGCATCACATTCCAACAAAAATTTCCCCAAGGACATGTGAAGGCCATTTTATCTTGATCTTCAGGTGCTATCTTTATTTGGTTGTATCCTAAAAATCCATCCATAAGTGATAACATTCCGTGCCTAGCAGTCAAGTCTACAATTAGATCAATGTTTGGTAGAGGAAAAACATCTTTTGGACAAGCTTTGTTAAGATCTCTGAAGTCCGTGCATATCCCGACTCTCTTATCTGGTTTGGATACCAAAAAAATGTTTGATATCCACTCGAAATAGTCAATAGATCTTATAAATCCTACATCTAATAGCTTTTTCAACTCAGCTTTCACCAGAAGGGTGATATGGGGATGCATTTTTCTCAGTTTTTCCTTTACCGATTTTACGCTAGGTGGTAATGATAAATGTTGCATAATGAGTTATGGATCTATTCCTGGCATGTCAACATATGACCAAGAAAAGTTGATTTTCCTCTCCTCAAAGAATTGGTGAAACGAGGTTTCTCCTCTTATGTTGTGGATTCTGCTAAACATAGGGTCTTCACTATTTCAGTTGTACCAACATTGATGGATTGTGTAGGTTCTATTAATACTGAAGATCTCTCCTAATAGTGTTCTAGGAGAGTGTCAAACCTTCCATCTCTTGGTGCCTCAGGGAGGTTTTCACCTTGAGATACACTCTTTGTTTTTACTTTTTCCTGATTTAATAGTGCCATTAGACGGTTTTCACTATTAGACTCATTTCTTATATTTTTCATTTTGTAGCTAAAAGGTTTGGCACTCTCTTTGTTAGGAACTCCATTATGAGATTCAATGATAGAACATGTGCCAGGATTATCAGAACATAGGAAGTTCATGATGGGATCATCGTTCAAAAAGGTGGTTATGTCAAGCGGCTCATTTTGATCCCAATCAATTAGTTCAGGATGCATTAAGGGCAAGAAATCGTTAGATTGGCCAAGGTCATAAGATGTAAGCATCGGGATAGCCATGTTATCAAATTTTCCAATGAGGTCTAGGATGTTACTCTCTTCCAATGTATCTATCTCACTTGAAGAATGATCTCTTCACTTGGGTCGAAGACATACTGTGATCCATATTCAAGGGGTTTAGAACCCGAACTTTGTCCTTTCATACATATTGGTGTATACTTTTGGATTACATCAATCTCTTTGTCATGGCAAGATTCTTCAAAGAGGGAGTCCCATTCATATTCATTGGAATTTGTTTCATGATCTTCACTAGCCTATAGTTGTAAGATTCTTTCAACAGCTCTTTGAGTGGCTTCCTCTTTTGAATCCTCCCTGTATCCTAGCCCTGTTTTGTCTTTGGGATTCATTGTGATGGGTTGTATTGGTTCACTGATGCCTTCTTTTCTTTTACCCAAAGGACCATTTCCCTCATATCCCATTTTTTTCAGGATTGTCTGACCTTTGCCATACTTATTTGTGCATATATTGGACACTAATACCTATGATGGTTCTTCGTCTTTGTATAACCAATTTAGAACATCCCTGTCTTCTGATTCCTCAGCTTGAGTGCTTGCTTTTATAAACTTCCCATCAAAGAGCGTGATGGGTTGTAAAGATTGTTTTCTTGAGGTGGATGGTTGTCCATGTGACTTAGGAGAAGATGAAGTTGTGATAAGTATTAAGATTGCTCAAATGAGTATTCCCCCATGCCCTTGTCTTTTATTTGGATCTTCTCAAACTGTTTTGATAAGACATCAAGATGACTTCCATTGTTGCATGAAATAGAGTCAAGGACCCCTTTGTCTTTTGATTGAGCTTTTTCCTCATGCTGTTTTGACGAAGAACCAACTGGAATTTCTTTGTTTGATGAATCAGAGTTGATGACTTCTCTATTATGTGGTACAAAGGTATCTTGAATTGTTCTGAGTGCATTGCAGTATTGGGGATTGTTAGAATCTGTAGTAATGGTGATCTCCTGTCCATTGAAAGGAAATTTCAGGCACTGATAGGTTGATGGTACTACTTGCATTTCATGAATCCATGGTCGTCCCAAGAGTATGTTATATGTCAATTCCTTGCCTAACACTTGACACACTATGTCTTTGACGATTGGTCCCACTTGAATGGGTAAGATGATCAATCCTTGGGAGGATCTCTCTTCATCATCATATGCTTTTATGGTGATTTTCCTTCTAGGATCGATAGTATTTTCAGAATATCCCAATGCATGAACAAGCTTGAGAGTGAAAATATTTAGTCCTACTCCTCCATCTATAAGGACACGTTTGACGCGATGTTTATGGATTAAGACTTCGATGTGGAGAGCATCATTATGGGGATGGGTGGTGGATGCATTGTCATGTTCAGAGAATGATAAGCAATGAGGTGCAATCAAATGTCCCACCATAGTTTGAAATGTATAGACTTCTAGATTGTTTGGTACCATGGTGGCAACTAAAGCTTGTTCCAGGATTTTTTTGTGTGCTTGTGAAATCTTGAGAAGTTCCAATATGGATATTTGAGTAGTATCTTCATGTATCAACGATGTTATATTGAGTTACAGGAAAAATAGTCATTTTGGACATGGAAGGGGTAGCTCCTTTCAATGTTACCTTGGCTTGTCCTCTTGTAATCGCATTGATGGTGTATTGTCTTGATCGTTTGTGATTTTGATGACATTAATTTGATTGTCATTCATGTCAATGTTAGTGCTTAGATTTCTAGGTACAAGGTCATTGATTTGGTGTGAGATGGTGTCAATATCATTGTGCTGGTTTTTAGTAGTGGCATCCTTCCCTTGGCTTCCAATTTCACTATCGTGGATGGAATTCTCAACCATCTCAATACAATGAATGGTAGAATCATAAACATAGTTTACATTCTTTCCTTTGGTATTCGATGTAGAGGACTCTCCCTTTTCATAATTGGGTAAAGGGTTCTTGAACACTCCCTGATCGTTGTTTGTTTGGGTTCCTTTAATGAGTACCTTTTTGTTATCAATAAGATCTTAGATTGCGTGTTTTAATTGCCAACAATCATTCATCATATGAGCCTTGTTTTGATGGTAATCATAGTAATGGGCATCGTTCCACCAAAAGGGTTTGACTTGTGGATCCCAGTTTTGTGCTTCTAGCACTATGATAAGCTTAGCCTCAATAAGTTCCTTTAGGGTTGATTCAAAGGATTGTCCTAATGGTGTGAATTTTCGTCGATTGGAAGGTTTTGGAAATAGTGTTGGTTTAGTCCCCAAATTAGTGTGATTGTTGTTTTGGCTAACATTTGGAGTGTTGGGAGGATTGTTGGTCTGATTAGTCTTGGTGGCAGCTACTGTTAGGTTGAATACTGGTTTTGTATTTTGATTTTCAGCTATGACCTCATTGTTACCCACGTTCTTGTTTCATTGCCAAAACTTAGGTTTGTCCCCACTGTTGTAGTTGTTAGAGGAAGGGGATGAGTTGTTTTCATTGTATACTTTAATGACCCCCCTTTTGACTAAAGCTTCTTCGATTTTAATTTTGTTTTCAATCAATTTTTTGAAGGTAGGGGGACATTGTAATTCCAACCTATAACTCATCTCATCGTTTAGGTTGTCAATGAAAATCTCAATCTTTTCTTTTTCGGGTACAGGACGAGAATACATTGCAAACAATCTCCTCCATTTTTGCAAGAAAATGAGGAAGGACTCACCCTTTTTCTGTTTCAAGTTGCAAAGGTCTTTCATGGTGATATCATGTTGGATATTGTAAGAGTATTGAGTGAGAAATCTATTGACCAACTCTTCAAATGTGTTGATGGGGGGTGTAATCTTTGAAAACCATTCAAGGCATGCCCCTCCTAGAATTTGTGGAAATAGTCTCATCAAATAAGTTTCCTCATGCGCAAATTTAGACTCATGGTTCATAATTCCCTCACGTGATCTAATGGATCAGTGGTACCATTGTACTTTTCATACTTTGGGAATTCACTACATTTAGGGAAAGGAATCATGTTGATGGATTGATTAAAGGGATAGGGACAAATGTCCTGAATCAAGTGTCGTTTCGAGGTTCCCC
The DNA here is from genome assembly GCA_007258455.2 of Sequoia sempervirens. Taxonomy (NCBI): domain Eukaryota; kingdom Viridiplantae; phylum Streptophyta; class Pinopsida; order Cupressales; family Cupressaceae; genus Sequoia; species Sequoia sempervirens. Next base: position 15,547 of record VDFB02304805.1, on the reverse strand, counting down.
TTTGCATATCTAGAACTTGTTGTTGAAGGTTTTGCATTTGGCGAGTTAAAACAACCATTTGTTCTGTTTCCTTTTCAGGCTTTTGGGGAGGTGCTTTTAAGGTGTTGATATCAAAATCAAGGGGAAGTTTGACTCCTTGATTGGCTAACATTAATAGGTATTTTCCCCCATCTCTTTCAAAAATCTTTTCCAAAAACTTATGGAAGTTGGGATCTTGTTCCGCTTATCAGATATCCTCATCGTTTATTTCTTCCCCTTGAGTGTTGTTGAGTCCAGGAATAGGGTTTTCTTCTATATCAACCATGTTGCTAGGGATCTCACTATTTTGAGGTTCAATGTTGCGAGTTTCAATATCGAAAGTTTCACTACTTGGACTTCCTATGTTTTCCATTTCAAAGTTGGATGTTCCATGTTCCTTGTCCTTGAGTCTTCTCTTTTGGGATCTCGTTTGGACGGGCATACAAGTGTTATGATTTAAACTAAGCTTTGATCTAAATTTGAAATAGTGCCAAGGATTATAACTAAGTCAAATAGAATGAAAAATTCTATTGATAAGACTAAGTTTGATTTGATTGCATGACATAGTTTCATGATTAAAGGATGAAAAATCCTGAAGATGAAACTAGGTAAGCAAAAATGTGATGGATATTGATGATTTAGGCACCTTGAAATGTTTAGATCTAGGTTTAGTTTGAAAAATTCCACTTGTATAGGTCCGTTTCAACACGTTTAGACTTCTAAGGTATCTAAGGAACAATCTTGGACTTGGATTTTTGATTCAAGATGTGTAATTAAGGTACTCAAAATGTTGGAAAAGTATTGGATTTTGAAAATAGTACATCATGTATAACTCTAGATTGTTCTTACAAGCTTTCTTGTAAAAATTGAAGGTTAACCTTTCTCTAAAGTCGTAGAGCATAGACAAACGTTTTTTATGTTGTTTTGGACTAAGAGGTTTGATCCTTGGTTTTCTAATCTTGCTCTTTCGTGAAATCATCATGTAAATCCCATATCATGCCTCTGTTTTGCCTAAGGAAAGGTTGAACACTGCTGAAAGGACTAATTTTTTTTGGAAGATGGATGGACCTAAGTTATTGACTTGTCTACCTCAATGAATGTAGTTCTAAATCAAGGTTTTCACTTTAAAAAAGAAATGTTTTTGATGATGTTTTGTTTGAGTTTCATTTTGAAGACACATCAAGAAGAATATACACTCCTAAGGCTGTGTAAGACTGTATTCTTTTAGATTCCACACGGGTTTTACCCCAACTGCACTATCTTTAGCAGATGAATTTAGAAGCTTGGTTGCACGGTCTCCCCCTTACAGTGCACTCTCTTCTTCGGCCAATAAAGCTTCCAGTCCCCATGAAACTCCCATGGCGAACTGATCATCTCTACTAAAAACTATGAGAATGTGGATGCCTTGGCAACAACCGTTGTTGCACCAAAGAATAGATAAAGGATTTTGGAAAATCTACAAGGGTTTTAATTCAGACATTTTGTTCGTAGGGAGTGACCCATGCGGTGAGAGTCCCTTTCGATCCATCTCGTTGGAGCCACCCGTGTGATATTTGAACTTTCCCCAAGTATCCACATTTATATCCCGGTTGGAAGTCACTTGGCTTTAGTGAGTTACCGGTTGGGTCGTTCCCTTGGGTGATTAATTTTTCCCACAAGGAAAGCCCTCTAGGATAAACAAAAGCAATCAAGCAAACCCGTAGTTCAATCACTCTTTATTTCACATTAATAAAGAGAGAACACACGCTATATGCTCCACTTAAAGTCGCACATAAACAAGAATGGTTCTGGCTTTTTGGATCACCCAGTTAAGGGGAGAGCATATGCCTACCATCCATCACATACAAAAGACATGGTGTTCATTAACCCGTTAATTAAGGTATGTTCCTAACTTAACCAAAAGGAAACATGGTGTTCATTATCCCTTTACGTAAGCTATGTTCCTAACTTAATCAAAAGGAAACAAGTAAATAACATCCAGCCCCTGCAATATTTTAGTAGTTTATGTTTTGAGTCTTTGATAGCGAATTTGGGAAAACCTGCAAAGCACATCACAGAATGTGAGTTTTCTAATTTGGTGAAAAACAGAGACAAGATGTGTCAAAACAGAGACAAGATGCGCCAAAACTCTAAAAATAGTGTAGAATGGTCCCATAATAGGTGAAAATGGTCTTGGAACAACTTGCAAGATGTGCCAAAACTTAAGCAAGATGCACCAAAATAGAGACAAGATGTGCCAAAACTCTAGAGATTTCCCATAATGGTCCCAAAATAGGTGAAAATGGTCTCAGAACAACTTGCAAGATGCACCAAAACTCAAGCAAGATGCGCCAAAACTCTGAAAATAGCCCAAAATGGTCCCGGAATATGTGAAAGTGGTCCTGGAACAACTTGCAAGAGGCACCAAAACTCAAGCAAGATGTTCCAAAACTGAAACAAGATGCGCCAAAACTCTTGAAACAACCCAAAATGTTCCCATAATAGGTGCAAAAGGCTCTCAAGTCTCAAATCTGAACCTGCAATCATGAAATTTGCAAAAAAGTTAGAAACAAGTGAGGCAAAGGCCCCACGGTGGGCGCCATTTTGTGCGTGTGTCGAATATGGAGAGATTCAATGTCAACACAAACCTTAATGAAATAGTTTACATTCAAAGTTCGATCAATTAAACTATTCTATTTGTAATACAATCAAACCTTTCAAATACATATCATTGTCCTCTATTTCTAGGGATTTATTAAACCATTTGGCCCTCCGATTTCTATGGGCACAATGGTTGTTAAAATGACAACCTAGAAAATGAGATTTGATGCTTAATATGCAAGCTAAGATGATTTCTATGTGCAAATGTGTGGTGGAAGGATTAGTGGTATGCTTCTAAATGAAACAAAAGGATGAAAAGGATGATGAATACGATGATAAACGAAGGATGATGTTGATGATAAATGGACAAGTGTAGATGAGTGAAATGATGTGAAACTAAAATGAACTATTCATGATTATGTGTATGATCAAATGCAAACATAAAACAAACTAACCTAAAATACAACTATGATGCAATGGGGATGATAAAATGCAACTATGAAGCAATTAATTAATCTAAAATGAGAATGCAAAGGAACACATGATATGAGAACTAATTATAAGACTCCATGAAAGCTCCAAGCTCCTAAGAGAAACCTACATAGTAACTTTACTTCAATTGTGGATGATAAATGCAAAGGAAAGGGGGTGGATGATAAATGCAAAGGCAAGGGGGTGTATTTATAGGGTTTCTCAAGCATTTTGTGAGGTGGCACCTATCAATGGTCTAGATTCGAAGGAGAAAGAATAGACAGTGGAGATGGAAAGAATCAAGATGTTGTCCCCTTGACCAAAGACAACATGCCATGTGTGTGGGAGGAATCTCTTGACCAATGGGAAACATGCCATGTGTGTGGGAGACCCAAGTGTGTGAAACAAAGACCCATGTGTTCCAAATTTGTTGGAAGTGTGGGAGAATAAAATCATGTGCTTTTTCCCATTGGTGGAGGTGTGTGAGGATAATTCTAATTAATAATTAGGCTTATTTATTTTCATGTGACCTTTGTGAGGTGGCACAAGAAAATGTAGTAGACATGTGCTCTAATTCTTAATTAGGATTAAGGAAGATTAATTAAATAAACACGTTTAGGATGCTTTGTTTATTTAATTATTTAGAAGAATATGATTTTGGAGAATTAATAGAAGAGTAACAATATAAATAAAGTGAGACTTTATTTATACGTAGTCGAAACATTAATCAAATAGGTTGTATTTAATTAATTGAATATGATGACCATTTTTAGGTGTATACAATTTTATCTTCAATGCCTTTGACATAAGTATGAGTCAAATTAGTAAATTTAATTTTCCATTTCTTGTTTATCCCACATCTATTAGTGTAAATTTAAATGATATTCATCTTTAGTCTAACTTTTTTCTTGATTCTTTCGTAGGGGGTCACAACTCCAATTCATGCACCTACCCCTCTTATAGATGAAGAGAAGCAACAAATAATTGAGGTGGATTATCAACTTGTGGTAAGGGATTATTCACTTATATGCCATTCTATATTGCATTTTTTCTATATTAATGTGTATTTTTTTATTGTATTAGGTGGGAATCCAAAAAATATTTAGAGAGGAGTTCAAGTCAATGGGTTTGGAAGCAATAGATGTCGGTTGCCTCTCCATCTACTTGACATAAAAAGAGTCATCGAATCTTCCATTCTAGTCCATGGGACTAATTATATTATGGATTTTTTGTATGCCTATATGGCGTTTTCGTATATATATTTTTTGTTTTACAAACATATAACATTATATGCTTATATGGCTTTATTTTAAGCCTCTATGTCTTTCTTGTACATATATTTTTATTTTACTCGCATATAACACTGTCTATCTATATGGATTCACTATAAATACATATTTATTTTACCGGTATTGCCTATATTTATTATAAAATGAGGTCTTAGGTGAGAAGTTTTTTATACATGTTATGCAAGTATTTTTTATATATCTTATTTTCTTCTTCATTCTACTTATTTTCATATTTATATTTTACTAACACACTAAGATCTACTATTTTTCTATTTTAGAAAAATATTATAAGACTCGTGGATGCACCTAAAATGATTAATTAAATTCTAGTCTAGAAAAACCTGGATTGAAACTCACTACTTGACCACATGGATCATCATCTCGTGAAAAATTACCACCTCATGCACCTTGTTATCCCATGACCACAAGCATGGTGGATGATTTACCATTTCTCAAGTCATTTTCTATTTCATATTCATTCCATTTGCTAATTACTTTTTTTCCCATTTAGGAGAATGTGTTATGCATGTACATATTGACAAGTGACACAATCTTGTGTGAAGTTGGCCTCATTCCCTATACATTTAACCACACCTTATCCACATATACACACATTTTAATGCATTCACCTAGACCATCCATTGATAATGCCTATTCATGCACCTATTTCAGACACTCCAAAATTAGTCTTCTACTATATAGTTAAAAAATAAATATTTAATTAATTATTTTCCATAATTCATCAACTTTCCAATTTCCAATAATTAAATTAAATAATTTATTTTTTAATTAATTATTGTTCGTCCCTATAATTAATTAAAATTTCAATTTATTAAGTTCCTCTTTCTTCTAAGGTTGATTAATTTAATTGATCAACCCATAGCCCCCACTCAGTAATTATTCTAGTACTAATTAATTAATTAACTAATCATTCACTTACCTTCATTAAAATTTTCCTAAATTTAATATTCCTCCAATTCCCAAACTTGCCATTATACGACATGTGTTCCCGACTCTCTTCAATCATCACACGTGTGAGCATGCATGGGTTTCCATCACCCTCCACCTCATCCTTTAACTTGAACCCTCATTTGTTACTCACACATGTGTGAGATTCTCCATACATATGTAGCTACTCTACACTTTCCTTTATCTCTCACATGTCACTCTCCCAGATTTCCAATCCTCTTGCAATTTCCAAAACTTCTCCACTTTTCAAGCTCATGTGCCTCCTTAAGTGTGCTCACACATGTGTGAGCACACTTAGCCCTCTTCGCCATGCCATATGTCACTATCTTGAGCCTCCTCCTTATGACACTTGTCACAAGGCTAAGCCTCCATCTTCTCACTCAATATCATCCCTCCATATCATAGTGCATATTTACCCTCCATTTCTAATAGAAAAAAATCTATAATTGAATCTTTCACTATCTATCTTAATTAATCCACTTGTAACTAAGTCTATGTTACTCATTTACCTTAAAAATTCCATTAATCATACTCTTATTATGTTGGTTTTAGCATTGAGAAATCCAAATTATATATTATAAAAGTAAAGAAAGCATTTTTGTGAGCACATCAAGTAGAGTGGGGAGCACTCAATTTCTGCTCAATCAAAGGAACAATCTTCATTTGAGGTAAAATGTTTGTTTTATGTCCTCATCTTTTATAATTTTTCATTATTTAAATTTCTTGTCTTTATTTTGGCATGCTCGATAGGACTCATGTCCTTTTATACCAAAAATTTGTTGATCTTTGATGTTTTTAAGGTCCCAAATTTAGGAATCATGCTTTAGATTTGTATTTTAACACTTTTGCCTTGTCCTTTAGTGCTTTCACTTTTTAGCACTTGCACACTAGTTTATATTGCTTGTGTTTTTATTTTATTTTCACTTTATTTCCCACTTGTTGTAGGTTTCTAATTTTGTGTGCATCATTTTGTTTGTTTTTATCTATTTGGCTTTCTTTTTTTGTTTTTCACCAACCTTTTTTTTTTGTTGCAAGAAATCTAACTTTTTCTTGTAGGTGTTGTTCAGGATTATTTAGCACCTACACTCTATTGAATAGCACTTATGTTGTCTAGTACCCATGTCACTGCATTAGCAATTCATTTTCCCTTCTATTTTTATTATTTTTATTTTATTTTCTTTGCTTTTATGGTATTTTATATTAGCTAGCTTGTTTTCTATCAAGTTTAACCATTTTAACCCTTCCATTTCTATGTTTTTGTCTATTTTTGCATTAAAGTATTGACATTCTATTTATGTTCAGGTCAACACTTCCACCCTATACTTTTGTGCTTCCACATTCTTATTTAGTGCTTTCAACTTGTAGACCACTACTTTTTTGGGTAGGTATAAAGTATTTTTTTTTAATTTTTAGCCAATTTTTAGCTTAAGGGTAGTTATTATGTTGTTCAATGCCTATGCTATTTAGTGGTTATGCTCTATCATTTAGTGATTTTCCTATTTTAATTTCTATTTTTTAGATTTTTTGTTAACCCTTTGCTTGATTGATAAACTAAGTCGTGCAACTATCTTTTCGCCAATCAAAGTCCAAAAAAGTGAAACTACTAACATATTATTTGTAGGATCACTTGTGAAAAGCATTTTATTTTCCACTAGTTTAGGCACTAAATTGTTAGAGGGTTAATTAATATGTTTTTACCATATTTATGTTGTTTGTGTATGTGTATACTCTCCCCTTGCACCTAGGACGATCTTGGGGATCAAAAGGATTGCATCTCTCCTTTTTGTTTTTAGATTAGATTATAAGGTGTGTTAGTTGTGTGTATGTTCTACCCTTGCACTTCATGTGACTTGGGAGATCAAAAACACCTAATATTACCTTTCCCATTAGGAGGAATTCTTGGGGATTTCATCCCCCCAAGGAATGACCTCAACCACACGTTTCAATGAATTATAAAGGGGGGAAATGAAATGTATACCTCAATCTAGTCATGTCATGTTTGAAAAATCTTTGGAGCCCCTAGTGATTTAGGACACAAGGTGAAGGGTTGTCTGAACATTCACTCTTAGCCCATGCTTTTAGATGGGCTAGTGTTCACAAATGGGGCCTCACTTACCCTTTTGGTATTTTGAGGACTCCCCTAGAGAGCTTGTAAACCCTAGATAAGACCTTTCATCTCTTAGTGTGGTGCAAGGGAAGCAAATCACCCCCTAAAGTTACTTATGAGTACCTCCATGTGTCAAGAGATAGAGTGAACCTTGGATAAAGCCTTTGGCCACCCTTAGTAAGGGAATTTAATCCAACATGACTTATCCTAGCTATCCCTCATAGGTAGATTGTATTAGTAGTTAATTCAACTATGGGCCCACACTAGGAGTCACACCTACTTGAATAGTTTTACGGTTGTGCTCAAGTGATTGGTTTTTTTTCTCAAGGTAAAGTAGTATATTCAAAATAGCCTTATACCATGAAAATTTCAAGTCAACCATTGCATCTTTTTGTGTGCTTAAAAATATTACCAAATATTAAAAATAATCAAACCTCATAGTTAAGCACTTCTAAACTATCTTTTAGTGCCTATAATTTATTTCAGCGCTTCTACTCTACTCTTTAGAAATTTCTCTATTTCAATGCTTTCACTCTATCTTTAATTTCTTGTGCTATTTTAGTGCTTTCGTTTTATCATTTAGTGAATGCATTTTTTGATGCTTTCAACCTATATTTATTATGTTGTTTTACTAAAAAATTCAATCATTCCTATAGACATCTAAATATGTTCGTCCTTGACCACACCTAACTTTACCCCATTTTATCTATTAATTAAATAAATAAATCATTGATGAATGGGATGGATCAGAGACTAACAAGCATAATGAGAATTTTTTGGCAAGGATCCTCAGAGAAGGACAGCTTGGACCTAATATCTTGGGAAAAATAATGCTAGCCAAGATAGGATGTTGGATTTGGTTTAAAAAGGCAATTTATTCAAAATAAATCTATGGGGGAAAAGCTCATGTGGAAGATGTTCAAAAAACCACAATTAAAATGGGTGAAGCTACTTCAACAAAAATACTTGGATAGTATGGATTCTTCTAATATTTTGATAGCAACAAGTTTACCTCAGGGCTTAAGAATTGGAGCTTCATCACCAATTATCAAATGGTTATAATCGAGTACCACACTTGGGATATTCACAATGGATAGGTTGCCCTCTTCTAAGAAGATTCATGGGGGGGGATACCCTCCCCTCAATAGAATAGATGGAATGAATAGATAAGAAGAATATTAGATTTGAATTGGGGATCTAAGGTGGGGAACTATCTAGAAGAATACCAAAATGATGGTTTCTCATGGTGGAATTGGAAGAAGTGTAATCATATAAAGGTTCTCGACCAAGAGGTAACCCTCTTGGAGAATATATTGAAAAATAGAAGCATAGCACTGTGACAAGGGAATGATAATTTGGTTTGGAATGGGTCAAACAACGACTAATACAATTTAAGAGAAGGATATGGGCTTCTTGAGGAAAGTATAGGGGTCCTAGAGATTCTCATCCATTTGTGTTGGAATAAACTATGCCTCCCCACAACGGGGAAATTTGCATGGACGACTCTTCAAGGGAGGATCCTAACAACAAAAAAATTCTTAAAAATGAGGTATCATGGTCCATCAAGGTGCCCATTATGTAGAAGCTCATAAGAGGATCCCGACCATCTTCTTCTTGGATGTGAATTTTCCCAAGAATGTTGGAGATAAGCTGGTTTGGAATGGGGAAATCAACAACCAATACAATGTAAGAGAAGGATATAGGCTTCTTGAGGAAAGAACAAGGGTCACAAAGATTCCCGTCCATTTGTATTGGAATAAGCTATGCCTCCCCAAGGCGGGGACATTTGCATGGACGACTCTTCAAGGGAGGATCCTAACAACAAATAGATTCTTAAAAACGGGGTATCATGTCCTGTCAAGGTGCTTGTTGTGTAAAAGCTCAAAAGAGGATTCAGATCATCTTCTTCTCAGATGTGAATTTTCCCAAGAATTTTGGAGATGTATATGCACCAAAATAGGTTGGGTAAGTGTTTTACTTAACAATATCTTGAGCCTGTTTAAGTCTTGGCCACTATTAAACAAGAACACAACTCTATCATGCCTATGGATAATAAGCCCATCAACATTGATACAGGAAATATGGAAAGAATGAAACAAGAGATTATTTTAAGGAAAAGAATTGAACATGTACTCTTTCTTGATTAAATTGGAAGCTTCAATTGTGGAAGTGGCAAATAGAAAATTCAAATTCAAATATCAAAATTTTGACATCATGGGACAATAGTTTAATGAAAAATTGGTATGTGTTGTGGTCTCCACTAGCGTGTGGGGTAGGGGCAAGGCATTGAATAAGGTGAGAACAAAGGCTAAATGGGTACCACCCAATCAAGTTTGGCACAAATTGAATTTTTGATGGGGAATCAAGAGGAAACCCTGGTGCCTTCAACATCGATTGCATAATCCATGACTGGATAAGGAGGAAAATCTATGGAGCATCCATACTACTTCAAGAAGACACTAACAATGCAACAAAAATGAAAGCCCTCATTTTGGACTGGAGCTATGTCAAGGCCATAGGATCTCATACATAGAGGTGGAATACAATTCCACAAAAATCATTAATGTCATTCAAAAAGGGTTGATACTATGATTGTAATCATAATAACAACTAAATACACTAGATCCATATGAATTTAAGCTATATTTAACAAACTAAGCTACAATCCCAATGAGATGTTTGAAAGCTTCAAAACTAAGCAACCATTAAACTAAGCATGAAATAAACCATGAAAGCATAAAAGAAACCTAATCTAGAATTCCAAACCTTATCCCATTGGGGGATTGGTGTTGTATTGATGTGGAATGACAACCCTTTTCCAATCTCTTGGATAATACGAGCGTATAATTGAACTCCATTGATGAAATCTTAAGCTAAAATGGATGAAACTATGCTAAGAGTGGATGAAAAAGATGAAAAGGCTTGATAATGGATGTAAGGATGAATAAAGATAGTATTCAAGCATGCAACATAACTTTTCTTTGATGGAAGTGGATCCATTTCTCTCCAAAACGTGAGGTATTTATAGGAGAGAAAATGAATAATCAAGGGTCAATGATGAAATGGATCATCAAGATGGAATCAAGGGTGAAGATAGGGATCAAGAATTCTCATCAATGGATGAGAATCAAAGATCAGATGGATCAAAGAATCAATCAATGGCTCACAATGATTCAAACAAACACACTTTCAAAGTTGTTAGAAAGTTTGTTAGGAAAGAATATTCCTTTTTTGGAGCCAAAATAGAAGAATATTCCCTATCCAAGTGGATGGGTGAGGAAAATTAGTAATTAGTTAATTAAAACAATGTTTTAATTGTGCAAGTTGAGGAATATGAGGATTATCATTAAATAATTGATTTATTTAATGAAAAAGGGGGGAAGTGACATTTAATAAATGATTTAGATTATTTAATTAAATGAGAGGAGATAAGGGGGTTTAATTTAAATAATTTGCATTATTAAATTAAACTAGATGAAATGTTAGTGTGAAAGGGTGGTGTTGATGGGTGTTTTGCACACTTTCTCAACACAGGCAGTACACAGGTGCACTACCTCTCTTGAAAGGAAATCTCCAATGACAAGTTGCTGAAAATCTCACCAAGGTCTCTCGGGTGTCAAGTCATGACTTGCATGGAACTCCTCAGTTGATTTTGATGTGATTTTGTTGGTAATCACAGGGCGGAATTACGTAGGTGGATGCAAGGTAGATCTTCAAATCCGAAGTTTCTTAGATGGAGGTCGAGTTTCACTTTGTTGTAGGTTCAGACATCGGTCCAAAACTTTGATGTTTCTTCAAGTTTAGCTTTACAATGTGCAATGAACTTTGGTATAGGCTATTTCTAAAAAAAGGAAAAGAGTAGGGAAGATGGAGGGTTCCTGGACTTGCAACTAATTGTGAACAGTAATCATGGAGTTCCTACAATGGACAACTTCCTTAAAACAAGATTTCACTTAACCAGAAATCTCACAGTCTCATGAAATTTGTGTTATCTTCTAAGGTCTACAAATATTTCAACTTTCATTCACCATATGCATGCATGAACAAAGATAAAAGTGTGGAGCAACTTTGAATTTAAGCCCAGACTAACTTTACACAACTATCTACCGGCAGCAAACAACAAAAAGTATGGACTAAGAAGGCATCTACACAACAGGAATTTTCACAACCATGGAACAACATTTCTAAAATCTATCAAAGCAAGAATACAACTAACTAGAGCAGCAATATAAATCTAAGTAAAACATCTAACAATGGAGATTGAACCATGAAACATGTGAAGAAATCAGAAAATGCACCAAGTCAATGTATTTTCATTAGAAATTTCAGCAACATGTCTTTACAACAACTCAAATCCCTTTGTAAATGAGAGGAGACCCCTATTTATAGTGCCCAAAAAGTCAAATGAATGTCCAAGATTAATTCTCATTATGTAGCCAAGATTCATTACAAAATAGGGTTTCACCAACCCCCCAATATATTATAATTTAAAATTACATTCTTGTCTCCTTCCCTATTTCGTCCTCTAGTGATGGCACTGTAGCGTTTTGTCTTTTGCTAATTGCTCTTTTGTTGTAGCTACTCTTCTGGGGGCTCTTCATTGTTAACAGGGCTGTCCTCCTACTTTTTCGATGCTGTATACTCCATAAATTTTAGAACGACTGGCTGGAGCTTGTCTACCTCAATGATCTCGTACTGCAACATTTGGTAGCTCCATTCTTTTGCATTATCTTCAAGTTTTTTCCAGTCTTCATCATACTTTACACCCTGATCTTTGAACAACTTTGATTGGTCGAAGGCATGGGCAGAAAAACTCATGAATTCCATTGTTACTTCACTAGACATCCCGTCCTCCATCTTCTTCTAAAAGTAGGGTTTTACCTTTTCCGGATCCATCTGTATTGCGAGCATGTCATACTCTGTCATCAGCTTGAGATATCGAGCGCATTCCACCCTAATTTCCTTGATCCATTTGATGTCTGGATCCACCTTACTCATTATCTGTTCCATCCTTTCTTTTCTATTATCAAAATCCCGTCTCCACACATCCATCAGCCAGTGATCATCCCTTTTGAATGAAAGTTCCTTTTCCCATGCAACCTTTGGTAACTGGAGGATGGCCTCAATCTTTGGAAAGGTGGAGTCGTATGTTGCAGGGAAGTCAATGCAGAGCTTCTTCATGCTCTCCAAATATTGTTGTAGGTCTAAGAACTTGTTGGCTATTCAAATAACCCGGCTAATACCCATGTTTTCGACGTACGAGACCTGTCGGAACTAGCTCTCCGTAGTCTTGTCCAAGTTCTTTCTTCTCTCCAACTTGTCAATTTTCTCCTTGGACAGCAATTGGGGCGGAGCCATGGATGTGGTAGGTAGGTTATCCACTGAAGACCACTGTTGGATGTAATCCGTCAAGGCAGATACCTGTGCCTTGAGTTCGTCCTTTGAGATCTTGTCTTGTTTTATCAAGTGCACCACTGTAGCCACTGACTCCTCAAGGTGTCCTACCTTCTGCTCTTTGGTAGCGGTCCCCAAGTTGATGGTGGAAATGTTGTAGCTTACGCCAACCTGGCTTACCACGGACATTGCTATTTGTGCGGTTCGGGACCCGGAAGCATCCATCGTTATTTTGGATCTCACCTTAGGAATTTTCCCCTTCTTGGTTGAGCTTTGTCCTTGGGCTAGGATAGCTTCTAGCCTTGCTCTGGGATTATTAAGAGTGAGAGTCTTCTTCTCAAGATACTTTCCCAACCACTTGGGCATGACAGATTCTTCTTTTGGTGGCTCTTGGTCGCCCTCACCCTTTTCTCTTTAGTCCTCCATTTGTGCACCTTTTACCTTGGTGTTGTCTCCCTCCTCCTCATCAGAATCCAAGACAAATGTGAGGCGCTTGATAGGAGGCTTGGTAATCAACTGCCCTCGGGGACTCTTTTCTTCCTCAGTGTCCTTTTCCTTCATGTTTTCAATCTATTCATCTTTGTGCATGTACCCCTCGGGCTAGTCCTCTTCTTTGTCTCTTTCTCCTGTGGGAGGCAACACAATCTCCATTTGCTTTTCCCCTACAGGGTCTTTCACGATCTCTGTTGTCTTGTCCCCCTCCTCTTCTCTGAGAGGTGAGCTTTCTGCCTCTTTTTCATCGTGCTTTAGCTATCAGGCCATCTCTTCTTCAATATCGTCATCAAATGTCTACACGATGACCCTACCACCTTCATCCCCCTCCTCATCCCCGCTCTCGGAGGATCCTGTTCCTTCCTCCTCGTAAGCCACCCTGTCAATTGTGTGGTGTTCATACTCTAGGTGCTCATGGTATTCGTCAGCTTCCTCCTCAAATGACAGGCTTCTTGCTCCCGTCTCTCCCACTCCTCGGAGATTAACATGGTGGCTTTCATAGCCGGTGGTTCCGTCGGGGGCTGTGAAGGTTTAGCAATAGTGAGGACCTGCGCTAGGGTCGCTTGAAGAGTGGGGTCCATAAGGATCTGGGAGAGCTCAGAAGGGAGATTCTACATGTGTTTCGAGAAGGCCTCTGGCAAGGCAGGAGCGGGCGTCGGTGCTGTCACTATAGCTAATGGGAGTGATGTGGTAGGTGACATGGCAGCGAAGGAAGGAGGAGTAGTTATGGAGGAAGAGTCGATCACTATTACAGGCTCAGCCGGAGGTGAAGGGGCAAGATGGACTGAGATGTCCACTACCGGCGGGGACATGGCGACCATGGCTAGGGAGGTAAATGATGGGGCAGTTGAAACAGGGAGAGCCGAAAGAGGTTTTAGTTGATCTGCACCTTTTGCTTCTTCACCTTCTTGGATTATGGGTTGTTTTGTGGTGCCTCCTGCTTGCTTGAGAATTTTAGAAGGTGAGCCTCCTGGATCCTTCCTTGTGTATACTTTGGGATCCTAAGACTGCTTCATTTTTGTTTCTTTCCTCTTCTTAGATCTGGTGATCGGAGGGGACTTGGATGTCCCGCCTGTTGAAGTTGTAGTGGTGACATCTTTAGAGGCACTGGGCTCACTCTTTAGTCCCTCGTATGTTAGGACCACTCCTTGTTGCCTCATCCGGCTCACTTGTCTTTTAACCCATTCTTCGGTTCAGGCCACGATGAGTTTGGTCATGATGTCAAGGTCATCGACCTCCTGTTCGTCCCAGTTGATTGCGGGCAATGGAAAATTAGCGACTGCATTATATCAGGGATCCATGACAGTGTCTTCATCCTCTTCTACTTGATCCGGTATAGGAAACAGTTGCATCCTCCTTACAAAGTATGCAATCATCCTCATATAGTGCATGGCACACACTTCTTTGTCATCCTGGAAATTTGCCCAGAAATCCTCAACATTGTGTAAATGGGTGTATTCTAGCCCTAATGCCTTCCTTACATGCCCATACGGGTCCATCCGTGGGCGAGGAGTGTGTAATTGGAAGTGGTATTCCACCAGCTCCTTTTTTGAATTCCCAACGCATTGGGAAGTTTGCAGTTTATACATGCCCTGACCAAGGGTCAAGGGATAGGAGATTCCTGCCAAATGTTTTTCACTGAAGACTAACTGTATGTGTTGGAGCTGCCGGGAAAGTTCCAATAGGATGATTCGGTCGTTGGGGTATCGGGGCAGCTTGTTCGGTCTTTCAGTGTAACCCTGGGCATGAATGTAGGTAAACTTAGGGAACTGAAGGAACATGAAGGCGTACTACTTTAGGAATTCTCGCGCACTGTGAGAGACTCTTCTCTCAAAATCCCCTCCAAGTAGTCGGACGATGTGACCAATGAAGGCATCATTGACCCTACAATACTCCTTAAAATTTATGAATTGGAGTTGGGGATGTCTGTCATAGACTTTCAATTTTCGCCCTGGCTCCTCATTGGGGGCCACAAACAATCCACTATATTGCCTTCAATTCGCTAAGGAGTAGACCAAATAGGAGGTCATGTAGAACTTGGAGCTTTTCTTCACATTTATGAACTGCTCATGGAAGCAGTCGCTTATCATGCCTCCCCAGTAGAACGAGGCCTTCATGGTGACATCCTCGTTTCCACGGAGGATCTGCTCAACAAATTAAACCATCCATTCCTGAAAGAACGCAGCGGTAGGCAGGCCCATTACCCAACTTAGCATGGTGACCAAGT
>VDFB02304803.1:0-20194 GCA_007258455.2 Sequoia sempervirens | reverse complement strand
TTCTTATGGTTTCACGTCTCCAACACAGCCAATGTAAGAACCAATGTGACGCAGGTCAAGTGTCTGCCCCCAGTCGAGTATAAGACCAACTGACTATGAATAGGGTAAGGTGGGGGATATGAAATGCTCTCGATGTCAATCGTTCCAAGCTATGGAAAAGACTACCACTTATTAGGACAAATATATACAAGTGATGGACATAAAAGGTAAAAGATATATACAGGATAGTGGACTATGTACACGAATGTGGGCTATGTACAGGGAAGTGGACTATGTACAGGGATAAAGACTATGTACAGGGATAGGTAGTATGTACAGGGTAGTGGACTATGTACAGGTAAGTGGTGTATGTACAAGATAGATTAGAATAATAGTAGACAAAGGAGCAGGGTTGAGTACACATGGCACCTGTTTGCCAGGTTTTCACCATGGTACCTATCCAAAGTGCCACCGAAGTGGTTTTCACCATTGGATGATTGATTTATCTTTACTATTTTCCATATTAACTAATTTTTTTGGTGTTACCAAGACGCCTGTTTACCAGGTTTTCCCCTTGATAACGATTTTTTTATTTTCTGATTTTTTTGTATTTTTGCTAAATAAGACAAAGGCTCCCAGAAGCTATGCGTAGAACTTCTTCAGATGCATACTATTGATTGGTGAGGACAATGGTTCACCTTCAGGAGTAGAGAGTTGATACGCTCCTGATCCAAAAGCTTCTGTAACAACATAAGGTCCCAACCAATTAGGTTCAAACTTTCCTGGTTTGTCTCTTTCTGCTTGATTCTTTGGATTCTCCATTAAAACCAGGTCACCAATGTCAAAAATTTTGTTTAAAACCCTCCTGTTATAGCTACGACGAAGGCGGTTCTGATATGCTTGGAGATGGTCCAGTGCCTTCTGTCTACGCTCGTCCAGGAATTCTAACTCATGGAGTATTGACACTCGGTACTCTTCATCGTCAATGTGGCCCTTCAGTGATACCCTTAGGGATGGAATCTCGACCTCAATAGGCAAAATGGCTTCAGATCCAAAGACAAGTGAGTATGGGGTAGCACCAGTGGGAGTACGGATACTTGTACAATAAGCCCATAAGGCAGGGTTAAGCTGTAAATGCCAGTCACGACCAGCATCATTGACAGTCTTCTTGAGGATTCTAATGATGGTCTTGTTAGACGCCTCCACTTGGCCGTTACCTTGTGGGTAGTATGGAGTAGAGAAGTGATGTTGAATATGAAATTGATCACACAAGTGACAGACTTCTTGGTTCTTAAATGGGCGGCCATTATCAGTGATTATAGATTGAGGGACACCATACCGACAGATGATATAGTTTAAGATAAATCTAGAAATCTGTGTGCCGGTAATGTATGTCATAGGAATGGCTTCAATCCACTTCGTAAAGTACTCAGTGGCAGTGATAATGAACTTGTGTCCATTAGATGAGGTGGGGTGGATCTTACCTATGAGGTCGAGTCCCCATTGGGAAAAAGGCCATGGTGACGTGATAGGGCGGAGCTCCTGTGCTGGGGCATGTATCAAATCTCCATGAACTTGGCATTGGTGACATTTTGTTACAAAGACATATGAGTCTTTTTCCATAGTAGGCCAATAATAACCCAGTCTCATAATCTTTTTAGCTAAGGTAGGACCGCTAGAATGGGAACCACATATACCCTCATGCACCCCACGCAAGGTTGCTTGTGCTTCAATAGAATCAAGACATCTCAATAGGGTATTATCTAAAGCGCGTCTATATAGGGTGTCTCCGACGATGGTATATTTGGCTGACTTGCGAAGGAATGTCCTACGTTGGTTATTGGATAGGCCAATGGGGATGACTTCGGCATGAAGGTAATCATAGATTTCTTTGTACCATGGGGAATCAGGACCAACAATGTCACACACCATTTCAGAATCTGGGATACCGTAGGCGGGGACCAAAAGTTGTTCAACCAAGAACTCAAACTTAGGCACGTTGTTAGGAATGTCAAGGAGTGAGGCAATTGTAGCCATAGCGTCTGCTGCTTTGTTTAAAACATGAGGTATCTGATGAAACTTGACTTTGTCAAAGTACTCTTTAAAACTATCAGCCATGCGCTTGTACGGAGCAAGCTTTTCATCCTTAGTTTCATACTCATCATTTACCTGTCTTATTACAAGTTGAGAATCACCATATACTTGTAGGTTCTTGATTTTCCACTTGACTGCCATGCGTAAACCTGTCACTAAAGCTTCATATTCCGCCATGTTGTTAGTGCATGGAAACGCAATCCTGAATGATTTAGGGATGGAATCACCCTGTGGTGTGATAAACAATATCCCAGCCCCTGAACCATGATTTGTATGTGAGCCATCAAAGTACAGTTTCCATGTTATGTTTGTGTCAAATGTGAATATGAACTCATCAGGAAAGTCTGCCACTAATGGGTGATCTGCCTGTATTGGTGCATCAGCTAACTGATTAGCAATGACCTGTCCTTTAATAGCCTTTCTCTCTACATACTGTATATCATACTCACTAAGTATCATGACCCATTTGGCCAATCGTCCTGTTAATGCTGCCTTACTAAGAAGATATTTCAGAGGATCTATTTTAGCAATCAACATTGTTTGATGATTTAGCATGTAGTGCCTCAGTTTTGGGTAGCAAATACTCATCAAGTAAGACGTGAATGCCTACCGTTGAATAATAAAGCATTCGGCGCAACCAAACCAAAGTCCGACCGATATAATAGGACGCTCTTCATGACCTTCATCAATACTGCGGCAAGTAATGCTCCGAGTGATGAATGGGTTGTCATGATATGCAAAAGAATCAACAACCTTCCTTCAACAAAGTGGCATTAGACGTGGTGTAAGTAAATATTCTTTAATCAGTTGAAAAGCCCCTTCACACCTAGGTGTCCATGCAAAGGGTACTCCTTTCTTAAGTAGATGTTGAAAAGGATGTGTCTTGTCTGCTAGCTGCACTATAAATCTTCTGATAGATTGCAACCTTCCCTGTAATGTCCTTAGTTGACTGAGATTGTTGGGTGGTGGCATGTCCATAATTGCTTTTACCTTAGCTGGATCTACTTCAATGCCTTGTCTAGAAATGATATAACCTAACAGCTTTCCTGACTTGACTCCAAACACACATTTCTTTGGATTGAGTCTCACATTATACATCTCTAGCCTCTGAAATACCTTGTCTAAAACCTGTAAATGTTGTGCCCTTGTCTTGGATTTTACAATAAGGTCATCGACATAATCCTCCATACAAGTGTGTACTAAATCATGAAAGATAGTGGTCATGGCACGTTGATAGGTTGCTCCTACATTCTTGAGTCCGAAGGGCATAACATTCCAGCAATATGTTCCCCAAGGACAAGTGAAGGTTGTCTTAGGTTGATCTTCAGTGGCTATTCTGATCTGGTTATATCCTGAGAATCCATCCATAAGGGACAACATCTCATATCCTGCTGTCATGTCAACTATCATGTCTATATTAGGCAAAGGGAAGTCATCCTTAGGACAAGCTTTGTTGATATCTCTAAAAATCATGCATAATGCCCCCAGCCTGCTGGTGGACCTGGTACAAGATTGGAACTAATCTGCATAGTCAATAGGTTCGATGAAACCAACATCTAAGAAAGTTTCTTTGAGTTCCGCTTCTGACTAGTAAAGCAATCTATGGATGCATTTTTCTCAATTTTTGTTTTACTGGTTTAGCACCTGGTTGTAAGGGAAAATGATGTAGAACAAGTTCAGGATCCAACCGCGGCATGTCCACATATGACCAAGCAAAATTAATCTGTCTTTGTTCAAAGCAGTTGTGGAACTCTGATTTCTCTTGTGTTGTCAGTGACACTGCTAAATAAATCAATCGAGGATTCTCTTTTGTGCCTATGTTGACTTCTACTGATTCTTCCACGAGCATGGGTGACTTTTCCTGTGCAATGGGGAGAATGTTCAAACCTCCATCCTTAGGCGCCTCAGAGAGGTTTTCACCTTCGGATGCGTCCTTTCCTTTTACTTTTTCATGGTCTAGAGGTGCCTTGCAGTTTTCACCTAGAGACTCGTCCTTTTTATCTTGTTTATTCTTTTTCTCATTTTTGCGACTGGAGGGTTGAACAGATTCCCCAAAATATGCTTTATTGTCCAAGTCAATGGTAAAACCAGCTTTATGATCCCCATTAGGTATGCCTTCACGTAATCCCAGGAACTCAGCAATTGCTTCGTCATTCTCAAAAGTATCTAAAACGGGTGTATCTTGTTGATCCCAATCAATGAGTTGGGGATAAACTAAGGGCATGTCATTGTCAGAGTTATCAAAGTCTAATGGGGTCAAGGTAAGGATTGAATTATTCATGTGATCACAAAAGTCTTGTACCAAGTCCTTTTTTCTCTTGGGTTTGGGTCTAGGTGGATGAATAGGTGGGCCTAATGCCAAGGTTTGACAATCAAAAAGAGGTGGCTCAAGTTGCCATGAGGTAGGATCAAGTGATTCCCAATAGTAGTGTTTAAACCACTCCTCTTTTGTCATTTTCTTTGGTGGGCAGGAATTTAAGGGGTTTGGTGAGGAACTTAACAGCAAGTCAAGTTCTCCAAATAACTTGTCAAGGTCCATGGAAGAAGTAGAGGATAAGGAATCCCACTCATAATCATTAGAGTTAGGAGAGTTACAACGATTTTGGTCTATTGGTTCGTGAGATGTCTTAATGTCTTCTGAAGCACGTACTTCCTCAAGTAAGGGTAATGGAGTACTAGGAACGCCAATCTGAATCGGTTGAAACCCTATCCCTACTCCTTTTGGCCACTGAGAAACAAATATTGGTTCAATTCTACCATCTTGGTTTAAGCCTAAACCACTATGTCCATCATATCCTTTGCTTTGCATGATTTTGAAACCCTTTCCGTATAGTCTTGTAGGAATATGAGCAAGTAAAAGGGGTTCTTGATTATCTTCCTTATACAGCCAGGAAGTAACATCTTCTGTATCTACAGCCTCTTTGCTTAATTCACCCCATTTAGTGAAAGTTGTTGTGGGGGGAACATGTATAGTGATTATAGACTGTCCCCTACCTGTCGTAGGCAAACCATATGACTTAGGAGGGACCAAGTGGCTAACACAATAGGAAGTCTTCATATAATACTCTCCACAACCCTTGTCTTGGATCTCAACCCTAGGAGTAGTGGGAAGTGAAGGTGCAATAGATGTTTGAGTGAGCGTGGACGGGTCAACATAAGAAGATGGATTAGACGATGAGGCCTCTTGGTTGACTGGCACTTGACATTGAGGGATGTCCTTTAGGTTAGTGCAATACTGAAAAGGATCAGGATCACCATCGATAGTTATTTTGGTGCCATTGTAAGGGAATTTAAGGCACTGATGATATGTGGAAGGGACTGCCTTCATGGCATGAATCCATGGTCTACCTAGCAAAAGGTTATAAGGGAGGGTGAGATCCAAGACCTGGAACGTTGTCTCCATTACCGCAGGACCAATTCTGATAGGAAGTGTTACCACCCCTTTTGATTTTCGTTCCTCATCATCATAAGCTTTAATGACAATACTTTTGGTCGTGTCTACACATGCTTCTGAGATACCCAATGCCTTAATTAGTTTTAAAGTGCACAGATTTAACCCTGCTCCTCCGGCTTCACCAAAAGTCGCCTAACTTTGGTGTCATCAACAAGGACTTCTAGATGTAAAGGGTCATTGTGGTTCGGCTCTTATCCGGTGGTGCATAGTCTTGTTCAAAATGTGGCATGATGATTATTGGTCAAGTAGCCCACCATCTCTTGGAAACGATTGACATCAAGGTCATTAGGGATCGTGGTGTTCTGTAAAGCCTTATCTAGGATAGACCAATGCTCAGGGGAGATACGCAACAATTCCAAGATTGAAATTTGGGCTGGGGTCTTCCCCAATTGGTCAAGTAGGTTATAGTGTAACTTGGAAGGTTGTGATGCTTGCTGTGATGGAGGGCCTTGGATAACAAACTTAGTACGACGAGTATTGACCGCACATTCCGGATTAGCCTTGATAGTAATGGTATTGATGTTGTCCTTGGCGGCACGAAGGAAATGAATGATTTTGCCACTATCATAGTCATGTTTTATATTCGCATAATTGGCTGACATATTGGTCTTAGTACTCGAAATGGGGACAGTTCCTTTCCCATGGTCATGTAGTGGGTCTGAAAAGACTTGATGATCAGTGTTCGATGTCTTTTGTTTTTGTCCACTAACTTCAATGATTCTCTTGTCAACAAGGTCCTGTATGATGTTCTTCAGTTGTCGACAGTTTTGTAGGTTATGTCCCTTAGTCCTATGATAATCACAAAAAGCGTTGTCATCCCACCAAGTTGGTTTAAACTGTCCTGGATCGTATTGTCTTGGTTCCTGCAGTTGTATGAGGTTGTGTTGTAACAGCTGTTTGAACACTGACTCAATGGGTTCCCCTAAGGGAGTGAACTCACGTTTCTGGAATCTCCTTGGTGGTGGACGTTGAGTGTTTTGGACCATGTTGGGAGGTTGATTGACAGCATTAAGCGTGTTAGAAAAAGTATGAGGTCCTTGTAATGTGAGGAGGGGTCTTGCTTGTAATGTTTTAGCATCAACCACCCCATCATTGGTGACATTTTTGTTGCGAGACCAGAATCTGTTTCTGTCGGTGGGGGCGTTTTGTACGACCGTGTTTCGATTGGGTGTGGTCATCTTGAGTTCACCCTTTTCAATGAGATCCTTCTCTATTATCACCTCCTTTTCCACTAGTTCCAAAAAAGATATGCAGCAATGTACCCTTAAGTTACTCCTGAGTTTTGGATGAAGGTTTTCTTGAAACATTGTAACCTTTTGTTTTTCAGGTATCTCGACAGGACATCTACTAGCAATAGTTCTCCATCTCTGGAAGAAAGCAATGAATGTTTCACCTTCGTCTTGTGTGGTGTGGCACAAAGTTGCTATATTTATCTCATGGTCAATGTGGAAGGAGAATTGCTCCAAAAATTTCTCGACTAGCTCTCCCCATGATCTAATGCCAGAATCTAGACCCGAAAACCATTCTAGTGCAACCCCTACAAGACTTCATGGAAATAGCCTCATAAGGTACGTGGGGTCGTAAGCAACATCAATGCATATGGTAGAAAATTCCCTGATATGTTCTACTGGATTGCGTTTGCCATTGTACTTAGGAAGATTTGGTATGACATATCCTTGAGGGAAAGGTGTCATGTACAATGATCTATCAAAAGGGAATGGGCATATGTCCTTTGGTGAAAATGATTTCTTAGTTGACACTGACATGTTATCCATTTGTGTTTGTAATGCCTGCATTTGTGTTTGTAGGACGTCAACTTGAGTCAAAGATGTGCTAGAAGGATTATGCGGATCCATGTATGTATTCTGAAATCCAAAGTCTCGTGATGGGTTTTGATTGAATGTTGGCATCTGAGGTGGATTTGGATTCGGAATGTTGGTAAATGTATTCTGGTTTGGAATCGACATAGATTGATGTTGTCCTGGATTCTGTGTAAATGGATTCTGAGTACCACTCTGTACAAAGGGATTCTGATTCAGAACCGATGTGAAATAGTTTTGGCTTGGAATCTGGGTAGACGGATTCTGACTACCAATCTGTGAAAAGGGGTTTTGATTCGGAACTGATGTAAATTGGTTTTGACTGCTAGTCTGGAAAGGTGGATTTTGATTGCCATATTGGAAGGAGGGAATGCCCCCTGTTTGTGTAATCCTTGGTATAGTACTAGTGACCTGAACACTAGGTATGGCCATCGACTGTGGCAAGGTACCTATAATGCTAGCAGTAGGTGTGGTTGTTGATTGCGCACTCGTGACACCGACATAAGATGTATGGGCTGATGTTTTAGGTCTTTTACTCCTGCTAATAGGACCGAAGGGAATAGATGATGAAGCCCCTGTAGTGAAACTAAATCCCGATGTCATTGTAGGTGTACCAAATGGGGACGTATGGACTGTCGTACTCTGTGTAGACGTGCTAGATGGCATAGTCGTGCTGACTTGAGGTATAGTAGTACTAGCAGTCGTGGTATTTGTCCCTTGTGTAGGTTGAGTTTGTAAGGTACTAATATCAAATCCTAGAGGTAAGGTAGCACCTTCAGCTAGCAATTTTCCTAAGAACCGTTGACGATCGTTTGCTAGGTACTCATCTACAAAAGAGGCAAACTCAGGGTCTTGTGCGGCAGCCTCTATGTCTTCTGTTGTAACATGTCCTTGAGTGTTTCTAGTGGTAAATTTGTCTAATAAAGTCTTATGAGGTCTTGAAGAAAATGGGTTGATGAACTCGCTTGGGTTCGACATGTTTTCTCTCTCTCTTCTCTTAGACCTAGTTTCAACCATGTAAGACAAGCTCAATATGCGGGAAATGCAAAACTATATCTAGAAACTGTATGACTCTATTCTATGTTTTTGGGGTTTTCTTATGCAAAATAAGGGATGTCCTATGATGATACTAGTCTAGACTCTAAAGGTGCAAGAAGTCTAAGTGAGACCCTAAAATGATCAATTCTATAAACTCAAGGTGGAAGGACCAACTACCTAAAGTCAAACCAAAGTGTCAATTTAGTTAAGTCAAGGAACCAATGTAGGACGAAGATCAAAGACAAGTTGAGTTTCCTAACTAGACTGATGAGCTAGGACGACTCTCTGTAGGACAAAGTATATGATGATAAGACTAGGTTCAATGACAGATTTCGTTGACACTATGACCTTTCTAGAGTATAGATGGTAGACTACTCCTAAAGTTTGTAAAAGTGACCTCTCTAAAAGTCTAATGCAAGGTGATATGTACCCTATGATGAAGCTAAACTCTAACTGAAGACAACTATGGTAATGACTAAATGAACCTAAAGGATGCAAAATTGAGCAAATCGTTTCAGGTTTCTATTTTCGAAGACTGTTTGTATGAAGACCACTGAAACTAGTATAACCCTGCTAACTGGACAGTGACAGTGAATTTTGGTTTTTCTGGTAATCAGACAGATGCATTTCAAATTTAACAGTTGCGGTTCAAACTGACAGATGCGACTCAAAATTACCAGATGCGACTCAAGCTGACAGATGCGACTCAGAATATAACGCATGCGGTGTTTCCAAAACAGATGCGACTCACACTAACAGATGCGATTCAGATATTACAGATGTGGCTCAAAACAACCAGATGCGACCTATATAAATCAGATGCGAGCCAAACTGACTGATGCGACTCAAAAATTACAGATGCGACGCAAAACTTACAAATGCGACTCAAAATTAATAGATGCGACCTAAAATCGATGCACTATCACTATCTTAGGCTATAATTTTGCACTAATTACGAAAACTGAGGGCAATTAAGTACCATACAAGCGAAGGGATATCACCACCAATTTGAAATGAGTAAATTGCGTGGAGTAGGGTTAATTTTAGGATTTTTTGCATGTTTTGATGATTGTAAGTTCAGGGAAAAGCAAGAATACCATGGTGGAGTTGTTGCTACATTGGAAAATAGAGGATTTTCCTACACAAAGTGATGCTATAGTCATGGGTCATGAATAAATAAAGCTTGCAGAGGCTTGGAAATGATGTAGAAGGTCTTGGAAGACATAAAAAATCATGTTTTAGGTGGTGGCCAGAGAAATAGAGGTTTGCAAGAGTATTTTTCACAAAACCCTCCTTGATTTGTGCTTTTACACCCTATAAACGAGGGTTTATTGGATCAGAACATTTTCATGGTTTTCAATCCCTATAAATGGTGAAATCTTGAGTTATAAGACATGTTTGAAGACTTTTTTGAGGTTTTGAGTGATTTGGAATGGTTTTGAAGGGGTCTCTTTTGTAAAACAGGCCTAATCTACAAGCCTTTCTTCAAAGGATAGTCTAAAACTGATGGTTTTCTTTATGTCAAACGCCTAAGAACTTTGCTATATTAGGATGTGCTGAAAATTTTTTCTGTAAAATGTGCATTGGAGTTTTTAATGTGTTTCTTTGAGATAGGAATGTAACCACCGATTCAATAGCTGACGTAATCTACTCAGGAGGGAATATGATATTGTCTGATCAAAACAAAGATGTTTATTTAAATAGTGGAAAGGATGATATTGAGTGCTTGGTTACTATCAAACTAATTATATGATTGATGTTACTAAATTTGGTTAAGGTGTATAAGACAGGTTTGGTGACTTTGATGGTTGGATGGGTGAGTATTATGAAGCCTTTTGAGCAAATTGGTGATTAACCACAATATGATAATAAAGATTCTATTGTAGTAGGAGTTTGTAACTTGTAAATAGACTACTATAGTCAAAATATGGTGAGTACACTGCTTGATAATGGACTAATAACAGTGAGGTATGGTTTAGTTGATTTTTTTCCTTGATGAATAAATGAAAGGATGAATTGTTCAAGTGTCAATAATCAGGTTTATGTTGATTTTATGGTGGTTGAGAATGATGTGAATCTAATTGATTAAGTCAAAGTTTTCTTTAATATGGTTTTTGCTTTGTATGAGTCAATTGGAATACTGATTAGTGGAATAATGAATGATGGCCTATGGAATGGCTAAGAGAATTTGAGTGGACTTTGGTTGAATGAAAAGTAGATTTCTGATGAAATTATATTTGATCTTCTCTTGATTCTATCGGGAGATTGAAATCCCTTGAAGAAATGATGTCGATGGTGTTTGTTGATGTCGTATCAAATGTACTTTATGATTGAGTATTTTGATATGATGCTCTTACATCACTAATCGGGCCTTGTCTATGCTATTGCTTACTATTATGGTTTCTATTGTGATTTTTTCCAAGCATCTATAGTTTGTCGCGGTTGGTGCACTCCCTAAAAAGCACACATTCCTCCATGGAAGTAATTATATTTCGATGCTACTATGTTGACTTTCACTAATAACTATATCGAGTAGCTGAAATCTTTGTCATCTATCAACATCTAGCATATTAGTTGCAATTCTCGGCACGCTTTGAGTTTGAATGATGTGTAATGCTGAACGTGAAATCCAAACAATATGAATATAAACTACACAAAATCTATTAAGCAGAATTCATTAGTTAAGTTCTCTTTTTATTCTATTACCTCTCAGGTAATGCTTGAGTAAATCCACTAGCACTAGGAGGTTTTCCCTGGAAACCTCCAATATTAGCCTGTTCAACATCCAAAATCACATATTAAAATACCATTCATTAAACAATGCTATTAACATGTAATCAATTTATAATTGCTTACTAGTTACATACCCCACTGATAGGTGTACTACAGAAATATGTAGGTGGAGGGTCGGTGTATCTAGTCTCAACATTGTGACCCTGCATTTTATTAAAATCATAAAACCAAATTAGTTAATCTTGCATTTCTAATCAAAATTTAATAAATTAAATTCAATGAACATGCTGACTTCTACTCAACTATCAACGCCATATGCACAACGCAAAATTTCAATGGCCCCTCTCCATCCCGCAGAAAGTAGCATACCATCCCGTAGTAGCATATGGATCTCAGCTAGCAAAGATACAGATCATGTGTAACAGCCCTACGCTTCGTGGGGTCATATGAACAAGTCACCCCACAAGATTGACACACATGGTTTTGAAGGCCACCACCCAAAGACTCCCCTGGATGACATTGTACAATAGGGATAGTATGATGGATGACACTCTGATTCAAAGTGTTGATCACCTACAATGTCTCTACATCAACACTCTCCTTCGCAATGGCAAGCATAACAATGTTCTCACGAGGCGGCCTAGAGAGGCGGCCATCTCCCTTGCCAAGTGATCCGGGCCGCGGCAACCCAGCCTATCCCAGCCAACCCCACCTCTCTCCCTAGAACTCCTCATATCGTTAATTTTGGGATTTGGCTCACACGTAACTCATTGTATAGTTTCCTAAGAAATTATTGGGGACTTCACATCCAGCCGTACGCTGGGTAATCAAAGACCAAGTACCACCTATAATAAAAACGGCTCCTACCCTTGGTGGTGGGTACCAATGAATGGTGTTCTCTTCGCATTGGATGCGCTAAGATTTTGATTTGTTCTAGGGTCGAATAAAGAGCACAAATCACCTTTAGTACTTTTAACATTTTTACTTGTTTATATGATAGTTTATCTCAAGACATAATATGCCCTAGTTGCCTACCTCCTATCTTGCCATCTTGTTATTTGTTGGGTTATTGAATCTACATTTTGTAACATCTCTTTCATTGAATTTGATAGTGTCATTCTTTTTGTGGTTGAAGCATTTGGATCACTCAACCTACTGATAAGATCCTCAATTTGTTTTTGTTGTTCTCAATTTCACTCCTCAAATTTTGTTGAGTATCAGGAGGGTGTTGAGTGATTGGTGGGGGAGGTTGATTTTGTTGAGGAGGATTTTCCTGTTCTTCTTGTTGAGGATTTTGAGGATTTGCAAGATTATTTGCATCTCCTACAAATTAAAAAAAACAATCATTGAATCTAACCTAAAACAAACAAAATCAACTTGAAACCAAGAAATTCAAAACAAATAGCAAACAATACTTACCTCCCCGCGACCTCTTCGGTCAATATGGTGCCATCCTTGCAAAGGAAAAGCAAATTATTGTTGATGAATTTTGTAGACGCCTCCTAGAACGCTGCTAAATGAGGGTTTTGGCCATGGGCGAAAGAAAACAAACAAGACAAAATGAATAGCTTTCACTCTTTTTTTTTCTTTAAAATGATGCTAATGCTGCTATAACGCGCTTGCATTATGTCATTTTAAATATTTTTTTTAAGTTAGCCACAAAAGTGTAACCCAACTTCATGCACCCGCCCACATCCAACACTAGATTTTCTTCAAAAAAAGTACACATTTTATAGTTCATGAGTCCACTATAAAATAGGCATTTAGACAAGGATATCTTTCCATCTATTTTATATAGATTTATTAAAGATATATATGCTAGTTTAAATAATTGTAATAAATTGACATTATTCTATTTACATGTAAATCTAAATATTAAATTATTTATTGATTTACTTAAATAAATATTATTTTATTTATTTAAACATTTTAAAAGAAAATCAAATAATCATAAATTTAAAATTAGGAAGGGTCAAATTATAAAAAAAATCAAAATCAATAAAAAGGAACAAAGAAAAACTATAAGAAAAGAGGTTGCATAAATTCAAAAGGTCAAAGTATTTTTGAAAAAAACACCAATCAAATATTTTTTAAGAATAAATTAAGTGTAGAATTGCATCATTTGTATTCTTCCACAAGGGAAACATAAACAAAAGAGTATACAGTATATTAAATTATGGAACGAAAGTGAATTTAAAGCTGATGAAATTACGAAACAAAAAATTGAAACAAAACTTGTGGGCATTCTAATGTAAGTCACCGAATGTAAATTCCATGGAATTTAGGGGAGACACGAGCGCATAAAAACAAGAAGAAGAGAGAAAATAACGCCGCTCCATACACTAAAGAAAGAAAGAAATCAAATACCAAATTCCCACAGCCAATAGTGCAGAAGCCATTGACAAGGTCCACCAACACCAAACCAGTCTTCTTCTCCGATGAAAGAAGTAAAAGGCCCTTCTTGAGGGGAAGATTATCTTGCAACTGTTCCAAAAGATCGATACCCATTAAATTGCTTATTCTTTTGTTGTTTGGAGAGCCCAATCAGGGAACAGGAAGCACACAAAAGGAAGATTCCATATCCAACAAATTATTAGCCAATTTTTAGCTTTCTTCAATTGTAGTTCTTTTCTAGAATGCTTTTTTTTTTTTGTATCTTTTGACTGCTAAATTGTCTGTATTTTTCGTCAATATAATACGGAAGCTTCCAAGCAAGTGGGATTATTCCTTAAATATAATAAGGAAACTTCCAAGCTAATGGGATTATTCTGTAAATACATTATGCAAAGCTTCCAAGTAGTCATTTGTGTATGGATATGCATATATGTGCATGAGCGCCTAAATCCAGCAGTTGTTTTTGCTTGGGTTTCATTAAGGCAGAAAATGCAGTGTTATCTAGATCTTGCCACTTTAACCTAGTTTTGAAACCTAACTTTCCTTGGTACATTATGAGAAAGGAATATTAGAAGAATATAAGTAATTATGAAAAGAAAGGGTGAGCCTATTTTTCTGTAAGCCCCAACCCCAAAGGAAAATACTAAATGCAACATTTTTTAAAAGAATATAAGAAATGTACTTAAGTATTCCAACATTACAATGTTCTAAGTTGCACAACTAAATCCCTTTGGGTACACGAGGTGACATTACTAAACTAACCCATAACAAAGATAATAGATTAAACAATAATAATAATAGTAAATCCATTCATACTCATACCACCATTTAAAACATCCATTAATATAACCACATTAATAAAAGTAATCATATTAAACCATATATGCAAAACACAAATGAATTAATCATGAAGATATTATATATATATATATATATATATATATATATATATATATATATATATATATATATATATATATATATATATATATATATATATATATATATATATATATTTCCATAGTTACAACATAACATAATCAGTAATTACAAGTAATAGTTCACGAATGATTACATGGCCTGAATAAACAATTCCATCAATCTTTTTTTTAATCTTTTCTTACAGAAAAACTTTTACCAAGAAGCATAAAACAAAACCTATCTTTTTCCTCTCTTTTTTAGACAAAAACCAGAACAAAACCCTATGTATGTAAAACTCCCTCACAATAAAAATAAATAAAGCTCATCATATTTTTCCTCAAAAATCCTCTCCATTCATTGGTTCTTTTCCTACTTTTAAAATCACACACCTATCTTACAATTTTAATTAAAAATTAATTATTTTCTCAAGATATTATCCTCACAAGATACTCATCTGATTTTCTAATTTTTGAATTTAATATCAAGAAAAAGATTTAATATATAATTATCATTGAATCATTATTTATTTAAATCAATTTCTTACACTTTTAATTAATTAAATCACTTTTTAAATTTACAATATATTTTAAATTCAACATTTTACTTACTTACAATTAATCAAATCAACAAAACATCATTAATTAATCTTATAAAATAAAGATTAATTAAATAACCACTAACCATAAATAAAATAATTAATCAACAATTTAACAATACAAAGACAAGGAAAAAACCTCAATCATGAAACAACAAAACTCACAATGGAATGACAGACTTGGGACGGGGACACTTCCTTATCAACTCTCTTTTTCAACATTGTACTCGTTGGGTTAATTTAATACTCAACCTGTCCTATTGAAACAGGTGGAATTGAGACTTTATTCCCGCAATTCCTGCATACCAATAAACGTCAAGTAACATGTATATATATAATCAAATACATCACATCGTGAGGAGGAGTTGCAGCGTAGCAGGGAACTCGCAAATGAGTGGTGCTACACTGTCCTCTCACCAAAACTATACTAACAAATACAACATTAGATGTAAAGTAACATTGCTAAACTAAATTAATCACATCGTATCATCATAAAATAATTACTAATCTATTGTATTACTATATACTATTGCCTCAAATTAAACATTACCAAATTAAGTGTAACCATCATGTCATATCATAATATTCATGTCATAAAATAAAGTATCATAGTCATCAAACAATCTAAACTATCCAATCCACCAACAAACAGTAACTACCAAAGTCTCCAAGTATCAAGCAAAACCACAGAAGTATCAAGTCGAAACAACAACATGAGGCGTATTACATTTTCATAGAGAAGAATGTATACATTGTACATAGAGGAAAACACGTATTTCACATGCAGCTCTACCGACAGCTTTTGAAGGAAGTTAGTTACATGCAAAATTTAAACTTGATGTGTGATTGATGGACCACAAATTATTTGAGCAGTTGCTCTCGGCCATCTAAAATTCAAGTATCGAACCT
The DNA here is from genome assembly GCA_007258455.2 of Sequoia sempervirens. Taxonomy (NCBI): domain Eukaryota; kingdom Viridiplantae; phylum Streptophyta; class Pinopsida; order Cupressales; family Cupressaceae; genus Sequoia; species Sequoia sempervirens. Next base: position 4,257 of record VDFB02304803.1, on the reverse strand, counting down.
TTTGTAAGGTCAAATAAAGCCTAACATGTAATTAGAATCTGAGCAGCATAATATAAATTGTTAATTGTTTAATTTTTTTAAATCAACAGTTTGAATCTACAATTTACACGGTTTCAATCCAGAAATAGTGGAAACTTTACGCTAAATAGACATCTTTGGCTTGTATGTACATTTTAGAGCCAAAAAACCATGTGTTGTCGTAACCTTTGAAAGAAAGACAGTAAATCCAAACGCACAAAACTATACTAGCACACCCTCTAACTAACTAAGGGAAAGGAACCAATTACTGCCCCCCATTAAATTACCGCCACCTCCATGTTCACTTAACCCTGCAAAAAAAATCACTTTGATCCATTAAAAAAAATTATTTTATTGAATAACTAATTACAAAAACACCAATAACTGCTCATTGAGTGCTAAAGTGAATTATTTTAGTGGATTTTAAGTGCTAAAACAGCTATAATTGATTGAAATTATAGCGGGCGGATACTGAGACATTAGGTGGCAGAAAACAGATGACACCTCTAAAAGGTGACTTTTTGACCTCCATGCGCATATCCAATGCTCCCGCACCTGATCGAATTGCCGAGAAGCCAAAAACTTAGTTATAAGCACTTAATTTGTGAGCGAAAAAAACCCATAATTTTTTTTTTTTGCACGAAAGTTTGCCCAGCGGATACTGGGTCTTCTCCCCTACTAAAGTGTAAAACAGCCAAAGAAAATATAACAAATGTAGGCTTCAGTGCTTAGGTAGCTGGGCCCATTCACTAACATTTTTGTATGCTATCATTTCCATGTTTCCACTTTTTGAAAGATTTCGTTCTCGTAAAATTTTATATCTTTGTTTTCACTTTTAAACTTTCTTTTTTACTCTCACATTTCATGCGGAAATAAATATGCTGAAATATTTTCTTATAGACAGATAAAGAATATAATAAGGATGCTTGGGCCAATATAAAATTTTAAATAATTAATAAATAAATGGTTTAATAATATATATATATATATAATGAAAGATGATGATGTTTTCTTTAAGTATATAATAAGGGTGTTTAAAAAATATAAATTTTAAATAAGTAATTAAAAAAATGATTTAATAATAAATATATAATGAAAAATGATCAAACAAGATTTACATTTGTAAAATATTTAATATAAATTTTAAATAATTAATTAAAAAAATGGTTTAATAATAAATATATATAATAAAAGATGATCAAACAAATTTTACATTTGTAAAATATTTAATAATAAATATATGTAATGAAGGATTTTAAAACAAATTTTATATAATAAATCATTTTTGAAATATTTTATATTTTTATTTTTTTTAAAATATATTTTTATTATGTTTGAGTGTCTTTAATGTATATAGTGATAAGTCACTTGATAACATATATGTCTCTTATGACAGTATATAATATTATTATCCTACTTTTAAAATAATATAAATATATTAATTAAAATTGTTGATACAATAATTTTATTCACATAAGATTTATTTTTTTACTTTACAAATATTCAAGAATTTTTTATTTTATTTAGACAAGAGTTATTTTTAGGGAACTATAGAATTTAACTAGTTATTAATAACTTTCATTTTAACCAATGAGAACTTGAGTAATTTTTCTATTTGAATTTTTTCAATATATTATCAATGTATAGATGTCAATTATATAACAAAATATGTTTCAAAAATCAATTATCTTGAATCTAATTCATACACAATTTTCAGCTGATATAAGCGATTTTGGCGCTTCCATTACTTCCATTAATGATTATTTATTATGGAATGGTGGGTAATCCTATAGTGTAATAAATCATACTTAGTATTTATCTATTAATCTTATCACTTGTATAATCCTGCATTGTAACAAATCATACTTAGTATTCATATATTAATCTTATATATATTGTAATAAATCATACTTCATATTAATTTAAAATATTTTTAAATTAAAATAGTTAAATTATATTGATATTAATATTTTTAATTTTTAAGAAGATTATAGTTTAATCAAGAAATTTATATTTAAATTTTAGTCTTTTTTTAATAACTTCCTTAATTTTTAGATTGTATGGCTAATCTTATCGTTCAACCTATTCATTAAATTTATACTTATATTTTATATTTAATTTAGATTATAATAATTAGGTTTTTCAATTTTACCTAATTCCCCCATTAGATTATAACTGCACCTCTCAAATTCTAAATAAATAATGGATATCTACAATAATAGTAAGACACAGTGAAATGCCATGATTACATGTAAAATTGAAACACAACTAAATATTTAAAAAATTAAAACTATCTAACAATTATTTAATTTTTTATTTACTTTAAGAGTTATTTTATATGTCATGATCATATATAAAAATTGAAACACAATTTTTTATTTATATAAGAGTTATTTTATTGATTTTTTTTATAAAATAACTCTTAATTAAATAAACATAAATTAATTTCAATTCTCTAAACATACAATTGATCACCTACCTTATGATTTTCCATGGATAAATTAAGCCATCTAATTATCCAAGAAAATGGTGTGATGAATTTATTAGCAATGATAATATTAAACCTATCAAATATTCCAACAAGTTCATGTGTTCCTTAATATCTTCCCTTTTTAGTTGTTTGGTTAATATAGTAGGAAAAACTTCTACATTTCTCTTCACATGTCTCCAATTAACACTTGAATTTCATAATCTTATGGAATGATAAGTGTGAATTATTTCACCTTGTGATTTGTCCCATGATACTAACAAATCAAACATGATAAAGCATGAAGTAAAAGATATAGATAATAACATACATATAGTCAAAGCTCCTAACTCCCTATATTGAACTAGCAATATGGGCATTGTCACAAACCTTCTTATGGCTCAAAATTTTAGTACTAAAATTTATTAGAGTTCTCCCTCAAAGTGCACACTCATAAACATAATTATTTAGGACATCAATCTATATATGTTTCTAACCCAATATTTTGAAGACTAATGGATGCTTCTTGGAAAAAAACATATTTTTCAACCATATTTTCAAAAAGTGATATTTTTGCTCATTGAATTTGTCAAGGTCAATATTTTTTGACTTTCAACCTTGAGAATTAATAAGGATTTATTTTCTAAGAAAATATCCATACCTTTCGGATCTTCTTGGTGGATTCTTCCAAAATCCACTCCCTTTTACATTCTTGCAACATTGAATATTCCTCTTCCTCATGCTCAACTATCATAATTTCTCATTCACATAAGGATTTATATAATCCTTGTTGAAAGTGATGACTTTAATTTCTTGAAACTCATAGTTCATTTTCTATACTCCTCAATGATTTGTTTATTATCCAATTCTTGCAAATCTAATTTTGTTCTTTCTTTTGTTCATTCTCCATATTTTTTTCTAATACCCTTTCTTGTAGGTTTGAATCTAGTATACCCATATTTTTTTGGTTCCATCATCTATTTTTCTAGCTCTTTAGAAAATTTCTCTAACTCTTCTTTTGGAATTATCTCATTTTTTATTTGATATTTGTGGCTTAACTCCCAAGGTTCATTGCATAAGAAGGAAATTGTATTTATTCTCAAATTATTTATAGTATTTGCATTCATCTTCTTTGTAATAATTGGAAGTGTGGTCCTCTAGTGGATGCATGATGTCCCTTCTTATGTGATCCTTCCTTTGAGTCGTTCAAATATGGTGCTTTCAAAATTATTTATACATCAGTACTAGTGGCTCTTCCTTTTTTGTATTTTTCCACACTTTGTTTTTATCCATTTTAGTTAGCTTGGGAAAGAAAAACCTATATGTTTTTGAAATAGCAAAGTTGCCAAGTCAAATATTTTGATAGATTTTAGTAACTTACAAACCATAAAAGTAATTTCTTCTACTAATGGTCTCAATGTAATTCCTTGAAGTATAGAAAGATAATCTCTCTTTGAATCCCTCTAGGTAGAGTTTCATAGATATTGAAGCTAGCAACAAGATATGGAAACTCCATGATTTATAGGATGACAAGATCACAACTTTGATACCGTTGCAATAACCCTAATGATTATTTTATGTACAAAAATAGATTTAAATACTTTAATTGTAACTTGTAAAAACCCATATTTCTTTACAACTTATACATCAACATTCATAACCCAAATGTATAATTGTGTTAGTGAAGAAAGATAAAATTTAGAAAATTTCTTACTATTTCAATGAAATATAAGATTACAAAAAAATGTTTTGTAATAATAGTAGGGACAATA
>VDFB02304801.1:0-21367 GCA_007258455.2 Sequoia sempervirens | reverse complement strand
TTTTACATTATTATTAGGAGCATCCCCCACCTCCAAACCATATTTTGATATGTTTCCTTTAATATTATTCCTAATAATACGACCTCTCTGAAATGCAAGACATAAATATTGCATGGATGAATAACAATTCATCATAATCTTCCCTTCATTTTTTGGAAAATGTGATGATTACTAGCATCATCAAAATAATTGACATCAAAATTTAATATTTTCCACTTTGTTTGCATAAAATTTAAATGAAGATTAAATTTTATGTTTTCCAAGTCATAAGAAAATCCCTAATGGCAACCTCAACCAACACATTCTCATTATCACCTAAATAAAATTCCATGTCATCCATAAAGAAAGGCACCAATAAGCTAATGGAGTTCATTTTAATTTCTTCATTCATTAGAAAAATATCCTGAATAGTAATTAGGAGATTATGAAAGGTAGATAGTAGTGCTAGTAATTATAATTCAAGCCCAAATTTGCAATAACATTAGTAAAACGATTACCTTCCTTATAAGTATGAATAAATTTTAGCTTATTGAAATGAACTAATTTAAAACCCTTCAATCTTCAATCGCGCTACACATTTTCTATGAAGGGCTATGATTATTAGTAATAAGATCAATGATAAATTTTGATCACCTTCAATACAACATTCTGATACCCCAACCTCTATAATTTTTCCACTCCCTGTAAAACAATAAAAGCCTCAACTTTTTTATTTGACCTCTTTCCTAAATTTCTATCATAAACTTCAAGAAGTATTCCCTTTTTATCTTGTATAACTCCCCCAACTATGAAAATTCCTAGATTTCCCTTGGCACATCCATCATAATTAAGCTTAACCAATCCTATTTTTGGGGGTTTGTAATTTATGCTTTTCCTTATGAGGATTTTTTCCCAATTTATATTAGTTATGGCCCTATTGTAAGCCCCAAATTTTCTTATCCCTTAACTCTATATAAGAGGCCATACATTTGTCACAACTAAATCTCTACACATTGATATTTTCTTCCAATTTTTAAAATACTATTAAAGAGTTCTATAGTATTTCTTGATTAGTCTCGAAATATCATGTTATTCATTTCTTTCCACAACCCCCAAGAAATAAATATTGGAGTCTATTTCTACATCTCCACTATCATAGGATTATAGAAGGGAGAACCTTTATACCAACTAATAATAAACTCTTTTAGGCCTTAAAGAAATGTCTAGTAGACCTTAAAGTTAGAAATCACCTCCATCCAAACCTCAAGAGGAAAATCATAATGAAATAATAGATGTTCCATAGATTCTTTAGCCTTGAAACATAAAATGCAACTCTTCATAAATTGAAAGCCTCTCTTAATCAAATTATCAATAGTGATATCATTTTATTATGGATAGCCATCAACCAAAATCAGTTCAATTTAGGAATCATTCTCATATTTGACTCTTGATTACAATAAGAAAAGGAATTATTACTATAAAAACAATAATGGAGTGAGAAAAACTAACAAAAAACAATCTTGAAGAGTTTGGGGACCATATACACTCGTCTTTTCTTTGTTAAGAGAAAAGCATGCAATCACCAATTTGACTTAACAATTTTTGTATTCCTTCTTGGAGCACCTATTGTGTACCACCTCTCTAGATCCTTCCTCCCATTATTTCCCCCCCAAAACTTTTCCATTTAGGTTTTGAAACATAGAAAAAGTGAAACCCTAGGATTTGAATGGTGCTTTTCCTAAAAAAATTATTTAAGATTTGAGTTAGCATGGGTTTAATGAATTTGGGCAAGTTTTAGGATTAACTTGCAACCTAAAAGGTGAGTCAACTTTACCTTGAAAAAAAGTGATGAAATGAATCTAAAGATGAAATGTAATGATTCAAATTATTGTTTTGATACAAATAAAATAAACACAAAAAGTCACAAACAAATTCATACTACAAAAATGGACAGAGTAGGACACTATGCACCTATAGTTCAAATCTGAGTCTAATTTTGGAGGACTAAGTCACCCATGGCGCCAATGTCCTTGTTGACCAATTTCATATCTATTTTTGCAATCCTCAGGAGCTGGATCATAGCTTTTTTTCCCACTTGTCACACCGTCAGATTGCCATCAAATAACTCTATAATTGAGTTTTCATCTCAAGTTGTCAAGATGTAGGGTTTGATTAAAATAATGAATGATTGATCTTCAAACTTCCTTCAATATTCTTTAGATCTTAAACCTAGACATTCAAAGAGAGATGATGGGTTATTCTATTTAAGGGCTTTCCTTAGTCAAACCCCATGTTAGTGTTTCCACTTCCGCAATGGAAATGCCAATGATAGAAAACCTATCATTTTGAGGGATATGGCTAAATAATAAAAAGGATTGATGAATCAACAATGGAATGAAACTCACCACCCTCCAATGGCTTCCTTGAAGTTTTGATGCCATAAAAATATACTCAATTCTTGGATCTTTATTGCTTGATTAGCTCAAATACCTACAAGGGTTAGATCTCACAAATAATATGATAACATAAACATGAACAAACTCACATACACTTTGACATGATGCTTGGATCTTGAATTGCTACAATAAATCTTTAAAAGATTTCTCTTGACTTGATTGATATTTTCTTGATCATAAGTTCTCTAATAATTTCCTAAAGATGATTTCAAATGATGCAATAACTAGGTATTTATATACAATTATTCTAATTTATCAAAAATTAAATCTCAACAACTGACGTTGGATATTTGAAATTCAAGTAATAAAATGCTGATACCAATATATTTGAATTTGGAGGAAAAATAGGGGGATTAGGTGCCCTAGGTACTAGTTTCCCAAACCTATTTTATGGAATTTAAGGTGTCTAGGGAAAAATACTAAATAAATGCATTGGTTTTCTAATTGTAATTTACCTGTAATTGTTTGAATGGGCCATGAAATGCACAATTTAGGAAATTAGGTATTCAATTAGGTCGAATAAATTAAGGGGGAGCAAAACATAGTGTGAAATTATCATGGGTAACAATTAAAGACACTACAGGTTTCTCCCCATCCCAATCAATGTAACCATGAACTTTATTTCCACTAACTCTGATAAGAAAGTCTTTTACTTGAGAATGGATTTGAATTGAGGACATCAAAGAACCTTCCTTCCAAGGGTCATGTTGTATAAGTTAACTAAATTGCCATCCCCCAACCTCCAAAATATTCATTGCCTGCTAATATTTTTTATTTTGAGAATATTATTCCAAATCACTGAGTGTTGAGGTAAAATGGAAGAGGATAAAAAACTATTGCATTCTCTATTTTCTAAATATTTATCCCTAAAGATAATGAACCATTTTGAATAAGGTTCTAGACAATTTTGGTCATCAAATATTTATTAACTATTTTTAGCTTCCTTATGCCATGACCACATTGCTTCTTTGGTCTACAAATTTCTCCCAATTTATAAGGGCTATTCTTTTTTTTTTCCCATGCTAGTTGAAATGAATTTCTTCTAGATTTTCTCAATCTTCTCTGCATAAAAGTAGGGATATTATTCAAGAGAGACAAGTATTAAAAAATAATATTTTATAAGGATGCCTTTAAAAGTTGATATTTACCTGCTTGACTTAAGAGCCTCTCTTTTGAGCTAGCTAATTTATTTTAGATCCTTTCCACTATGCCATTCCAATTAATTTTTGAAAGTTTATTTGTGGATAAAGTGAGCTCTAAATAAGTAGTAGGAAGAATAGCCTATTCACAACCCAATTTTTTTTTGATTCTATCTTTTAGAGGGGGTCAATATTGAAAAAGTAAAGCATGCTCTTATTATAATTGATGTATTGGCCTAGAATCTTAGCATAAATATCCAATATAGACTTCCACTAGTTAACTTCCATAATAGAAGCAACCCAAATAGGATTGTATCATCAATGACTGTTGGTGAGAAGAAAGGAACAAGGAGGAAGAAACTTTAACACCAAATAGGGTTTCAAAATCCATAGTTTTTGGAAATTCCTTCAAAGGACCTCTACCATAATGATAAAAAATAAGGAGATATGGGTTCTACCTATATAAGACCTCTTCCACAAGAAAAATAACCCATCAGAAAAACACTCACCATAACAAAACACTTAGTGGAAGTCACAACAACTTTTTTTGCTATTAGAAATTTACCTTTAAATCTAAATTTCTGAAGAAAAGCTAGCAAAAAAGGAAAAGAAAATATATCATAGGCCTTTGAGATATAAAGCTTTAAGACCATACCAAGATTTCTATTATTTTTCATGGAATGAATATATTCATGGGTTTTAAGAACAATATCCAAAAAAATTCTTCCCTAAATAAAGCCTTTCTAATTAACAAAAATGAGTCTACACAAAATAGGTTTAAGCCTATTATCAATCAACTTCAAGAAGATCTTAGAAACATAGTTACACAAGATAATAGGCCTATAATCCATCATGCTCATCATTATAGTAGATATTTTCAAAGTCCATAATATCCTAATCATTAATCACCTGAGGGATAAGTTGGAGGAGATCTTGAAAACTATCTAATTCATGATTGGAATCAACAAGTGAGTCTTAAAAGAAAGAGATAGCTTCACTTCTCATTTCCTCTTCCTTAGATAATATTTGAACATTAGGAAGAGTAAGACGTCTAATAGAATTTATTCTATTGATCTTTATAGTAGATCGATGGAAAATTTTGGTATTTCTATCACCTTCCATAAGCCATTGATTCTATATATTTTTTTCCAAAAAAGTTTCTCATTTCTTATAAGTTTTTTTGTCATCTCTTAACTCCTCTCTACTAAAAAAATTTGAGTTAACTTCCCCCTTTTCCATCTTTTCTTGTATCTCTTTTAAGTCCTTTAAAATATTCTCTATTTTAAGGAAGATATTTCCAAAAGATAATCTATTCCATTCTTTCATTTTATCTTTGACCAAATTCAAATTTTTAGAAGTTCCTTGGTAACAAGTATTAATAAAAAATAACATGAAAACTATTGTGGAACAAAACCATAAAATGGCCAAGCACAATGCTATCATCATCAATGCTATATCTGAAAAGTTGGAAAAGTCGCAACATGGATCGTTGGTTGTTGACCTGGAAGAGGACAAGGATAAAAGCAAGAACGAGGACCAAGGTATATCGAAAAGGACCCGTGCCAACCTTAAGAGGAAAGTGCCTCCTACTACCTAGATGGTCTAGATCTTAAAGAGGGGGGTCTAGGATATGAACGATTTGGAAGCTAAGACTATGGAAACTTTAAAGTCTCAAATTTAGTTACTGTTGGCATTTTGTCTGGTCTTTTTGGGTCTTTTTTGTGGCCCTCGCTGGCTTTTTTGGTGGTTGTGGCTTTTTCTTTTTGTTATTGTCTTTACAACCTTTCAACTCATGATGTCTACGAAGATCTTATCTTATGCTTGTAAACTTTGTGGTTTCGGGTCCTTGTAAAACTCGTTTTTTCCTCTTTCAAAAACAAACTCCCTAAATTCTAGGTGAGAAGCCCACATAATTTCATATCTAAAGGGGAAGGGACCTTTTCTAACTATTTCTTCCCAATTCAAAAAAATATCATGATGATTAGAATCAGTCCTTCATAGAGCATGAAGAGAAAGCCTAGGTAAGATATTCCAGCCATTTGAAATAAGGAATCTATCACTTGAGTCTAACTTGAATGAGCTTAAATTGTCTTTCTTTATATTTGACCAATTTAAAGAGGGTCCTTGGTGGTCAAATCCAATTAGACAAGCAAAAGAGAGGAAGCCCATAAACTCAACCATACTATTAGAATAATCCTCCAACCCCCCATGTTTTTTTTGATGGGAACATAGGGGTATTGAAGTCACCCATAAGAATCCAACTATTATTTTGATTCTTATTTATTATGTTTGAGAGATAATCCCACAACTATTTCCTAGTAGTTTTTGAGTTAGGAGCATGAATATTAAGAAGATTCCACATGGCCAAGCATTGAGATATTGAAAGGAAACCAACATACCATTTTTTCAAATACTCTCCTTTATCCCAAGAATTATTTTAGGATTCCATAAGGTAGAAATTCCCTTTGAACCTCCTTCAGCAAGGATAGCACAAAAAACAAAAGAAGGCCACATATTTTTAATAATTTGAGAAAAAATTGATTCAAACATTTTTATTTCTTGGAGAAAAAGAATATCAATGCTATTTTCCAAAATGCAACTTTTGATAAGATATTTTTTTATAAGTCCACTATTAAGTCCCTTATTATTCCAAGAAAGAATCTTCTTTAGGGACAAAAGAAACAAAGTAAAAAATCCAATCTCCAGTCAACTACAAATCTCTAGATGACCCTAGGGATACGTCCCCTCAAACTTATTATAACTCATTTATTTTGTTTCCTAGCCCTTGAAATGTTATCCAAGGTCTTTTGTTTCCTCATGGCTACCTCTCTAGCTAGTTTCTCTAGCTCTTGTTTCTCTTTGGTAAGGTCTTCCTTGTTTTATATCTCCTCCTACATCTAGTTTTTCATTCTTTTATTTACAATGGAATCCATTCTTCTTTAATAATACCTTCCATAGGAATGCGAAATGGGGAAGGAAATGAATTAGCTCTAAAGAGTAGTAAATTTAAGGACTTTTCAATACTTGTAGAGGTAATAGTAAAAACCTAATCATTTTTCAAATTGATTTTGTCAACATATTTCAATGGTTCTTCCATACTTTTTCCAATAATTTCCTTAGTTGAAGACTCATCTGCTTCTTTTACTTCCCCATAAACTTTTTCCACTTCCCCTTTTTCCAAGACCTAATTTTCCCATTACTCTTTTTAAGGGTTCAAATTTTCTCCATTTTGTTCCCTTGTAACAATTTGATCCTTTCTGATTTTCTTCCCTTAATTGATCCATTTTAAAATAATTATTCCCTCCTTGATTCTTGTGACTAACACCTTTTTCTTGAATAACTTTTGCTTCAATGTTTTTTCAACCTTAGTACCCCCCAGATTAACTTCATAAATTGGATCTAAGGCCTTTTCCTCCAAATTTTCCTCATGACTAACCATGTGAAAATATTTAATTAATATTTTTGGTGTAGATCAGTCTTCAATTGCATTCTTATCTTTTAACTATCATTGAGTTTACATGTATCCCTTACATTCCCATATTGATTGTAAATATAATAAGAAACCCTTACATTTTCATAAATAATTTGTTGAATCCAATTTCCAAATCTAGATTTCAAAGTTATTTGAGTAGGGAGGACTATATTTAGAATATTGACACAAATTCTAGCATAAAAATATGTATATTTTAGTTGAGTTACCTTGTCCATGAAAAGAAAATGACTAAATAAATTAGCTATGCCTTAGAAAATATTATTACAAAAAATAACAAAGGAAACCTTAGTAGCCAAACCCAAGTAGGGTCCACCACTCCAAGATCCATAGAGGGATCAAACCTAGGTTTCCATTTATGGTGTTAAAAAATATTTTGTCTAGGGTCCAAGGACCCCTCATCAGAACATTGATAATATATTCTTTATTAATAAACCAAAATAAAAAAAAAACCATTTTCCATAGAACAAATAGAAACACTACCTCTCAACTTCAAAATACCTTCATACCATTTATGAACTTGATAAATATTAGGTTTAAAGGCCATAAACTTACCCAAAAGGTTGTTATCCGTTTCAACGATTACTTCATCCAGTAGATCATTGAGCATTAAAACTTCAAGACCTTCCTCTGATTTAATTACTAGAGGCAAAGAGCAATTATCAGGGATTAGAGATTTCTCACCTATCAACTTTTCAACAAAGAAAGATACGCCCTCTTCCTCTAAATAAGAATCTTTGCCTCCTCCCAAAAGAAAAGATATCAATACCATTTGATGACCAATTGATGAAAAAATTGGGATAAAAATAGACATGCTTTTGACCTAAAAAAACATCCCTTTCTCCCAAATTGACACCTCTCAATCTTCATAAAAATAACTAGGTGGGGGCATGAAGATGGGTAGCAATTTTGTGGCCACTTTTTTTTTTAAATTTGAAAAATCATAACTCGAGCACATCATAATATGCTCACATTATGGCTTGGTGTGTTGAGCCTGAGGCTCAACCACCACAAAGCCATAACGCGAGTGCATTATAATGTGTTTACATTATGACATGTTAAAATCCAAAAAAAAGAGGTTGAATTTATTTTCATTTCTGACTCTTTTTCTCTTCTTGCCTGTGGCCAAAGACACCATAATTCCATGCTCGCGTTCTAGTAGGAGATTTTTGCAAAAATCTTCATCAATGGTTGCTGATTCATCACTAGGATGCTGCCATGTCGATGAGGAGGTCAAAGAGGTAAGGATTGTTTTTTTTTTTTTGAATTTGTTAGTTTTAGGTTGTATTTGATATTTATTTTTTGAATTTGTACGAGATGTTAATCAACTTGGAAACCCTCCTAAAAATCCACAGCAAGAACAAAATCCTCAACCACAACAACAACCTCCTCCACCAATCCCTCAATACCCTCTTGGAACTCAACAAAATTTAATGGGTGAAATTGAGAACAATAAAAAACAAATTGAGGATTTAATCAGGAGGTTGAACGATCCAAATAGTTCAACTGTGGAAAGAATGACCCTGACAACTTCACTACAAGATATGTTAAAAAATGTAGATTCACTCAACAAACAATTAATTGGTTGGTAGGATAGGAAGAAGGCGTCTAGGGATTTTTACCAAGATAAATTGTCATATAAAGATGTTAAAGATTTAAAAATTACAAAAGGTGATTTGTGTGCATTATTCACTGACCCACGGTCAAATGCAAATCTCTCCCTCAATGCGAAGAGGTTTCCTATTCATTGGTGCCACCACCAAGAGATTGGGAAATATTTTTGGGATAGGTGGTACATGGTTTTTGATGACCCACCATGCAACAATTGTGAAGTACCATAGTATTTCCTCAGAAAATATACACTGAGTTCATCTTGAACAAAATCCCAAATTATTTTGATATGAGGGACTTCCAGGGGAGAGGTAGGGGGTTGACACAAGATAGACCCAGTGCAAAGCCGGATCCTATGCAGAAAGTGAGACAACCTCTCGCTAGGCTGCCTCATGAGCACATCATCATCCCTTTCATTGTGAAGGAGAGTGCCAACATAGAGAGTCTGCATTCCATCAACCCTTTGACACAGAGTGTCATCCAACATGCTATCCCTCTTGTACAACACCATCTAGGGGAGTCTTTGATAGGTGGGCTTCGATCCCATTTATGTCAATCTTTCAAGGTGACTTGTTCATATGACCCCACCAACTCTCAGGAGGTTGCTACATAGGATCCGTCTGTAGCTATTGAGATGGAGAGGGCAACTGACATTTTGCATGATGCATATGGCATTGATACTTAGGGAAATGTTAGGATGTTCATTGAATTTAATTTATTAAATTTTGATTTTGAAATGCAAGATTAACTAATTTATTTTTATGATTTTAATAAACTTGTAGGGTCACAATGTTGATACTGGATACACCAGCCCTACACCTACTTATTTCTACAGTACACCTATCGGTGGGGTATGTAACTAATAAACAATTATAAATTTATTACATGTTAATAGCATTATTTTATGAATGGTATTTTAATATGTGATTTTGGATGTTGAATAGACTAATATTGGAGGTTTAGAGGGAACACCTCCTGGTGCCAGTGGATTTAGTCAAACCTTCATGCAGGTAATTGAATAAAAAGTTTAACTAATGAATTGTACTTAATAAATTTTTGCAGTTTATATTCATATCGTTGATTACATTGCATTGCACATCATTCAAACTTAAAGCATTACTTCACATTCCATAAATAATAACTAGATGTTGATAGATGACAAAATTTCAACTACAATATAGTTGTTTAGAAAGTCAACATAAGTAGTGATGCAATTACTTCACATAGCATAAGTAATAAGTCTAGGAGCAGCTTCTAATTGCATTTGCTTGTCATGGCATTCCATGAGACCAAATTTTACTAAGGCATCTTTTCAAATAGTTCACTTCCTTGTCTATGCTCCAAACTAGGCACCCATTATGGTCTACTCTCACATATCTGAAACTAACTTGCAACTCTTTTAGAGCAACTGTCCCGAATCTAGCTTTTAACGCTGAATTAGGCCATAATTAGGCCTCTTTTTCAAAGAGACACCTATCCAAACACAAAACCAACACTTGAAACCTCCAAAAAGTCAAGAGAAAGCCAAGAAAACCTTATATTATTCAACTTTTAGGTCTCCTCTCACTCATTCAGACCCCTTTTCATAAAACCCTCACTTTCCTTGCAATCAATTAGGGCTTATTGAAACTCTTATTCCCTGACCTCTCACAAGCTTATAATCACTTAAATTAGGCTTATTTATGCATTTATATTCTCATTCCATCCTCAAATAGTTCTGCCCCAAAGTTCTACATACACTTCCTTCACAAAATCATTATTTTTCACTTGTTTTCACCCTCTTTCACCTAGGGTTTCTCACTTATTCACTTATCTGACCAATTACAACTTCTTAGATCTTATAAAAATCCTCCAATTCACCTAATTTCATATTTTTTATGGGATTATATCCACTTCTAAACTCCTTCCCTCTTTTCACTCACTCTAGCCTTGTTTAAAAGGCACCAAAACTAGTTTTTCACTAGGGCAGCGAGGAGAACTCACACAAAAACTTCACCAAACCAATTCCTTACCTTCTACACCTACTTGTAATTTATAATGGTCCATTCCACCAAGAAATAGTTGCTACAGAAAGGTGGAATGGAATTTTTAGTTCATTTGGGCAATCAAACCCTTAGCCCATGTTTTTTGACCGCCTAGAGAAATCAGACCACCAAAAGCTTGAAAATGAATATCAAATACTCAAATTAGTTTTAAATGGATTACAACACCTAACTCCTTCAATTAACACACATTATAGATGCACTACCACTTGCACAAAATTGTACAATGGTAGATGATGGAGGAAAACACAGAAAATAGCAGTATAACAGTGGTATTTTATTAGTTTTCTCCTTCAAAATGCTTCAACAACAACTAACAATGATGAATCACATATTTTAAACACTTTCCAAATCATTTCAATTTCATAAGCGCCTAATATTTCCTCTACAACTACCTTGACTCTTCATATTCCTCCACTTGGCACCTTTTTGCATTTTTACAACATTGATTGACAACTTTTGTTAAGATTCTACACCTTTACAATTTATGCCTAAAATGACTACCAAAGACCATTAAAAACTCAAAAATGTATATTTAAGCCTTATTACATCATGAAAATACCTATACAACCTCAAAATCATAAATTTTCCTCATGGAGGCATCCTCTTGTAAAGGTGCACCCGCACCACTTTTTCAAACAACTCTCTGCCTTTTCTATGCTACCACATTTCCCATACATTTCTACCAAAGAATTTTATCAAACAGTTCATTTCCTCACTGTTATGGCTAAAAACTTAAAAAAGGTGCTTTCCAACAAACTATGGATGCTTGGAAAAAATCTATCAAAGCATAATAGTAAGCAATATGATAGACAAGGCAGTTAGTAGGTTGAAAAAATGCCTCAAAGAAATGTGGTGATGGCATTTCTTTGAGGAATTTCTTCAAACAAATCACCACCTTTTCTATGATACCACATTTTCCATACATGTGTAACAAAGAATTTTATCAAACTACTCACTTCCTTGTTGCTATGGCTAAAAGCCTAAAATAGGTGCTTTCCAACAAACTATGGATGCTTGGAAAAATTTCTATCAAAGCATAATAGTAAGCAATAATACTATAGAGAAGGAAATGAACTGTCTGAAAAATTTCTGAAAGAAATGTGATCTTATGGTGATGGAATGCCATGACATGAATTTGTTTGTAATGACATTCCATCACCATGAGACCCCATTTCTTTGAGGCATTTGTTCAAACAATTCACTACCTTCTCTATGCCACCACAACTATCATACATGTCTATGAAAACATTTTATCAAATGTTTAGCGACTTGCTGCTATGGGTAAAATCCTAAAAACATGTGCTTTCAAACAAGATATGAATAGGGAAAATAGTAAGCATGATAGTCAGAAATATATAGTTTAATAAGTACTCAAAATTTTGTTCATTATCTCATACATTATAAGTCATGATGTGGATCGCTATTGTAGTTTTTGTGAGTGAATAATTTGTTGTTTTATTTTCAGATGTTGCAAGCCGAAACACCTCAAAATGTGACGAGGGAGATGGAGATCAGTGTTTCATCTGCTATAGAATCGTTGATAGCTTTGACAGGGGAGGTATGAGACAAATTACTAAATTTCAATTTACATTCATTGTTATAAATGTTAGTTAGTGAAAAATCAAACCATTGTTGATTCGTAGTTTAATTTCTTTTTGGATGGTTTATACAATGCTTGAGCACACCTCAGCATGGGTGTGTGAATATTTACCTCATGGAGAGTGATCATGAGATGGCAGTAAGTGATTATTTTGTTAAATATATCATTTTTTGTAATGCAATTTCTATATATTAATGTCTTTAAGTTTCTTATTGTAACAATTAAAACTTCACCAAGAACTAAACAATAGGAGCAGGAGGAGCACTCCTCGAGTGCAACATGAACTAGTGACAAACCTATCGCCATCTGATCAACAAGCAAAGGTAAAAAAATTATTTCCAGAGCATGGAGAGCAATGAATTTTGATTCCAAAGCCCTTTGTTGTATGCCTACATGGTAGTTTTGTACATATTTTGTACTGGATATATTTGACATTGTATGCCTAAATGGCATTCTCGTAAGCCTATATGGTTATTTTGTACAGTTCTATATTTTATACTTATATCGACATATATTGATGTATGCGCACATGGCTATTTGGCTAATACAAATATTTTTATCAATGGTGTCCATATTTGCATTATAAATTCATGGTTCAATAGATATGAGTTATGTGTATTCAAGTGTATACTTTACAACTTATGTGTATACTTTGTGACTTACGTGTGTTCTAATGTATACTTTGTGACTTACGTGTTTTTATGCATATACCTTGTATTTGTGCATATACTTTGTATTAATTTGTGTATACTACATATATTCGTGTTTATACTTCAAGGCTTATGTGTTTTTGAGTACTTGTGCTTCCCTTATTCACATGTACATGCTTGACTTATTCACGTGTATACTTATTAATTGGTTAGCCCTAGCATTGATCATTGTTGTCCTTCATGGTTTGTCTTGAATATTAATTGATTGATGCTAAACAACTTTATATAAAAGCAAAAAAAATGTTTTCAATTAGTATTCCATGAATTGATTCATAAAAAGATTTCAAAAAGTATCCTTGATATTACAAAAAGATATGTGTTTATACACTTCAATTGTGCAGTCTCCCTTTGGTTCTTTCAAAGAAAAATCTGCCTATGCCACTGTTACACTGCATAGGTAAACCAAATTTTGTATTGTGGAGCTATATTAAGCTACCACTCTCAAGAGCAATGTAACACTGATACAAAATAATGTTTGAGACTGCAAGAAGACAACAAAATGGCTAGTGTACTAAACAAATTCTTATGATTTTTGAAGAATTTTGATAACTCTACTTAGTTGGCTTCTTTTTTCAAAATCATACAAATTGAACCCTAGCATCAATAGACTGTGTATATCAAGCTACTGCAATTCAAGTTTCAATGATGAATATTTATCATGCATGTTTTAAATGACATTCAAGTTTATGGTGGTTTTTTTGTTTATATGATGTTATGTGATATTCTAATCCTAATTCATGCTTCTAGGCTGCATATATATATTGTTTTTACATATTTTTTGTACTAACGAACCCAAAACGAGTCGAACCCCCCTCCAAATTTTTTTGGCCGAACCGGTGAACCAAACCCTTGAACTCGAACCTGAACCTCGTACAACCTCAAAACCTCTTCCAACACTCTTCATTCTGCCTACACAAACTTAATTGACCACCAAATTATGCTGCCCCTGACTTTACCCACTTTTACTCCCTCAAACCTCTCTTTTTCATTAAAAACCCCTCTTTTCCCAACTAGGACATCATGCCATAACATACTTTTGACCTTCCCTATGATTATAGACCTATTGAACACATAAAAATCCAAAACCTCACTCTATTTCCAACCTATTCTAACTTATTCTCAAGCAATTTCTTCTTTTCACCTCTTCTAGCCTTGCTTTTAAGGCCTAAATTCTGAATTTTCAATAGAGGCAGCGTTAGTAATCTCTTCCAATACCTTTACCAATGCTATTTTATTATTCCTACTCCCTATCCTACTTACATCAAGTCGATTCCACCGACATAGCTTGAACAATAGGTGGAATGACCTATTTCAACATATTACACTCAAACCCTTGTATGAGCAAGTTCAAACCTGTTTCAGAAATCTACTTCTAAGTTGCTTGGAACTTAATAGAATTCCACAAGAATGGATTCTAATCAAAGCTAAAACCATTTTACAATAGATTCAGATCATCTTAGAGCAAAATCCTACTGTATGGACCCGTACACAGGGTAGAAATGAAGAAAATGCACATAAATTTACAAAGAAACATAGATATTTGATTGATATTCTCCTTCAAACTCTTCAACAACCACTAACTTCGAGTTTCCAATGATCATAGGATTTTTTTGTGGAAAACTCAAACTTCTCAATTGTCATGTATATGTTTCTCTTTCTGATTGTTTTGCATGCCATCATAAGGGATCAAGCCAGTTGAACGTAGCTCAAAGCAATTCCGTGTATTTGGGTGCGAAAGAGGACCATGCCTAGTGTAAACGTACCTATCAAGATGTATTAGAGCAATTTTTTTGGTCACAAAAATTGCAAAACGAAAGTTGCACCACTTTGCAACTTTACATTGCTTGCATTTGACACTTTTTCCATCAAGTGAATATTGGACACCACAGGAAAATGACTCCGAGATAACAAAAATTGAGAGAGGTTATTGTAGAGGGACCCAACGCAATCCCGTAGGATTAGATAGAGAGTTCATAAGTGTCATAGTTTCTAAGTAATAGCCCATCAAAGATTGCTTTCCTTTTGCACTTTGGACCCTTAAAGGATCGATCCGGTTGAATGTAGCTAAGAAAAATTTTGCGTGTTTAGGTGCAAAAGAGGACTATGTATAGCGTAAATGTACCTATTTGGATGCGTTGGAACAGTTTGTTTGGTCACACAAGTTGCAAAACGAAAGTTGCACCACTTTGCAACTTTCAACTACTTGCATTTGACAACTTTTTTCCCAAGTGAAAATTTGCCACCATGGGAAAAAGCTTCCAAGATAGCAAAAACCAAAAGAGGTTATTGTAGAAGGGCCCAACACAATCCCATAGGATCAAATGAGAAGTTTCTAAACATCATGGTATCCGAGTAATATCATACTGAAGTTTGCAGCCATTTTGCACTTTGGACCCTTATGGGATCGATCCGGTTGAACATAGCTCATAGTGATTATGCGTGTTTGGGCACAAAAGATGACCATTAATAGTGTAAACGTACCCATTTAGATGCGTTGGAATAGTCTGTTTGGTCACACGAATTGCAGAACAAAAGTTGCACCACTTTGCAACTTTCAACTACTTGCATTTGACAACTTTTTCCCCAAGTGAAAACTCGCCACCATGGGAAAATTCCTCTGAGATAGAAAAAAATAAGAAAGGTTATTATAGAGGGGCCCAACATGATCCCATAGGATTAGGCGAGAAGTTTCTAAGCATCATGGTATCCGAGTAATAACATGTTGAATTTTATAGCCATTTTGCACTTTAGACCCTTAAGGGATTGATCTAGTTGAACATAGCTCAGACCGATTCCACGTGTTTGGGTGTGAAAGAGGATCATTCCTAGTGTAAACATACCTATTCAGACTAGTTGGAACAATCTGTTTGGTCACATGAGTTGTAGAACAAAAGTTGCACCACTTTGTAACTTTGCACTACTTGTATTTGACACTTTTTCCATCAATTGAAAATTGGACACCATGGGAAAACTAGTTTGATATAACAAAAATAGAGAGGTTATTATAGAGGGGCCCAACATGATCTCGTAGGATCAGATGAGAATTTTCTAAGCATCATGGTATCTGAGTAACAACATGCTGAAGTTTGCAACCATTTTGCATTGTGGACCTTTAAGAGATTGATCTAGTTGAATGTAGCTTAGAACAATTCCATGTGTTTGGGTGTGAAAGAGGACCATGCCTAGCGTAAAAATACCAATTTAGATGCATTGGAACAGTCTGTTTGGTCACATGAGCTGCATAACAAAAATTGCACCACTTTGCAACTTTGCACTACTTGCATTTGACACTTTTTCCATCAAGTGAAAATTGGACACTATGGGAAAATCACTTTGAGATAACAAAAATTGAGAGAGTTTATTGTAGAGGGGACCAACGTGATCTTGTAGGATCATATGAGAAGTTTCTAAGCATTACGGTATCTAAGTAACAACATGCTGAAGTTTGCAACCATTTTTCACTTTGGACCCTTAAGGGATCGATTCGATTAAATGTAGCTCAAAGTGATTCCACATGTTTGGGTGTGAAAGAGGACCATGAATAGCGTAAACATACCTATTTAGATGTGTTGGAACAGTCTGTTTGGTCACACGAGTTGAAAAATGAAAGTTGCACTACTTTGCAACTTTGCATTGCTTGCATTTGACACTTTTTCCATCAAGTGAAAACTGGACACCACGAGAAAACCACTTTGAGATTAAAAAACCAAGAGAGATTATTGTAGAGGGGCCCAACATGATCTTGTAGGATCAGACGAGAATTTTCTAAGCGTCATGGTATCTGAGTAACAACATGCTGAAGTTTGTAGCCATTTTGCACTTTGAACCCTTAAGGGATTGATCCGGTTGAACGTAGCTCAGAGCGATTCCAAATTTTTGGGTGTGAAAGAAGACCATGTATAGCGTACAAATACTTATTTAAATGCATTGGAACAGTTCGTTTGGTCACATGAGTTGCAGAATGAAAGTTGCACCACTTTGCAACTTTGCACTGCTTGCATTTGACACTTTTTCCATCAAGTGAAAACTAGACACCATGAGAAAACCACTCCGAAATAACAAAAAATGATAGAGGTTATTGTAGAGGGGCTCAACATGATCTCATAGGTTTAGACAGAGATTTTGTAAGCGCCACAGTTTCCATGTAATACCCCGTCAAATATTTATGCCCTTTTGCACTTTTGACCTTTAAGGGATCGAGCTGGTTGAACATATCTTGGAGCGATTGTGCTATATTTTTGATGGAATTAGGTGGCCAATAGACTTAACTCCATTTTTTCTTTGGTTTGGTTGGATTTCAAGTGATTTTGTGCATTTTAGAAGCCAATTACTGAGTGTCGGTCTGTATACCCTATTTTAAGGGTTTTGAGTGCATTAAAATGTCATATTAAGCCTTCCACCCACTGTATGCTTATGTAAATCGATGGAAAGGCTTAGTTAGGGTAATAAAACATGTGTGCAAAATTTTTTGTGCAAGGGAGGTGAATAGAGGCTTTTTAGGTGATGCCCTAGATGTCAAATGGTGCATTTTTGAGTGGAAAATGGTGGTTTAGTGCTAGGGTTTGAAGAAATATTTGGGGGCAGTGATATCTCTTGAACTTTTAAGCTTGTGCAAACTTTTTTGAAGGTGTTTTAGGATTTGGTTGGTTGTGGGAAGGTTTGGAGTATGGGTTTTCAATAAACCATTGCCTAACTTGTGAAAGAAGAGGGTTTTGGGGTTTGTTATGTTAGAGGGCTTATCACACCCTAAAAGTGGAGGAATTGGTGGTTTGGAAGACTGGTTAATGTTTCCCAATGGTGGTTTGCGTGTGATAGGAAGAATAAAGGGGGGTTGCTTGGTTTGTGAAAGTTGATCTAAAAGAGTCTTATGAGGGTTTGATGTATGTCGAAGAAGGCTTAAATGGGTTCCTAAAATGGTGGTTTTTTTGTAGAGGTTGTTAAGGAATTTTGAGAGTTAAGGTGGGAAAAATAGGTCTACAAACCTACAAGAGTGACTAGGTGTTTAGTTGAAAATAAGCCAAGATTGAGTTTTGAGGGAAGGAAGGAGGTTGGAATCCTTTTCTATTGTGGAAGTGAGTTGATTGCCTCTCTATATTGCTATCAGAATCACTTCCTATCAAAATCACTTCAAGTTTACATCTTTTTGCACTTTTTTCACATTAACAACTTTTCAATTTTTGCAATTATACATCATTTTGACAAATATGCAACATGAACTCTAAAATGACCCAACAACCAACTAACATGACTTATTACGTTATAAATTGGTCTAAAATGACCTTATTCAATTGATAAAACTCAAAACACAAAACTAACTTAAGACTTCTTTGAACCAAATTTGCTCAATAACCTTGGTGCCCTTGTACCAAATTTCATTATTGTAGTAAATCTCATTACAATGTCACTCATACATTCAAGATTCTCTTATAATGTCTACATGATAGATGCTCATTATGAGGTTAACTTCAAATGAGTAACTTGAGATTCCCTCACAAAGCTTCATACACTCTTTTATAATGGCTTCAAATCAGAATTGAGATTTATCAAGATCATCAAAATAAGGATGTTTCATTGCTTTTCTGGATGAGATCCTCTTGGATGGCTCATAAATCTGAATTTTCTGCAAGGGGACACCAATCAATGTTTAGCAGGTTACTTACAAATAGGAAAAGTAAAATAAGAAAAAGAAAGAGCATCCAAAATGGAAATGAAATGAAAGTAGATGGAAGGAACTTGTAGATAGGCATGCTAGTCTCTTAACTTAGTCACTCTTGGTCATACATCTTCACTAGGAGTTCCAAGATACCTATTGCACACAACACCTCTCATGAATAGAATAACTTGAAATTCGAGATGCTCTTATAATGTCTACATCATGTAGGTGCTCATGATAAGGTTAACTTCAAACGAATAACTTGAAATTCCCTCACCAAGCTTCGCATGCACTTTTGTAATGGCTTAAAATCATAATTGAGATTTGTCAAGATCATCAAAATAAGGATGTTGCATTGCTTTTCTGGCTGAGATTCTCTTGGATGGCTCATAAATTCGCATTTTCTGCAAGGGGAAACCAATCAATGTTTAGCAGGTTACTTACAAATAGGCAAAGGAAAAGAAGATGATAGCATTGGCATCAAACAAATTAATGTTCATACAAGTATAAAATTAATAAGAACCAATATGCATATACTTACAAATTAATCCAATGAACCATTCGGGTTTGCTCTACTCTTTATTGTGCCAAGTATTGCCTCATGGTTAGAGTCACAGACCTTCCACAAGGTCTTGTTCAAAGGTCTACCCTCATATTTGGTCAAATGAACATTGGATGCCATGACAAGGTTTGAGTAATGAGGAATTTGACGATGCATGCCAAAGTCCTAAAACAACCAATGTTTAACACTCATATGTAGGTACCTTCTAAGCCACGTTCTAGTAACAACAACTGAGCTTGCAGGGTATTCGATGTTTTCTCCATCTATAACTGGGGCCTCCAATTTCTTTTCGGCCTCAACACAATGACACAAGTAATAGTTCATTCCCTCTTCATTGTCTTCATCTGCAATAATTGCATAAACATGCCCTACATTGATATTTGCAACAAATCTCTTGAATTTAGTAAACATTACGAATACAGTACAAAGTAAGATAACAATATGGAATTTCAAATACTAAGCAAGTAGATATATTACCTAGTTGAACTAGATCTGATACATGGTCAAAGTTGACCGATGATTCCATTTGTGTTAGTTCCAATGCCGTCGAAGCGTGATATGTGTGAATTGGGCTAAGATAGCTTGTCAACCATTTGTCAACCCACTCCCTTGACTCACAATCATTCTAGGCTTGCATTGTACATGAAGAACAAAAGAATGCCATCTTCCGTGTATCGATACTCCATGAACCTGCATTTGGGCTAAGGAAAGATTGTAGCTCACTTGATCTTGTTAGTGTACAACAATCCTCATATGGTGCAATGTTAGTATCATCAATCAACCAAAAAAATCTACGAATTGAAGACGCACCTTCATTACCTAGACCCATCGAAGCATTACACCACTCGACGATTGATCTTGCATCTATCAACTTTGCGTTGTCTTTATACTTTAAATCTTCTCATGCTAATGCTCTTTTCACGCATGCTCCTACACCATCATGCTCCCCCTTTCCATGCCCAACCTCACAAAAGTTCCACATATGCTGAACACCTGTAGTGAGATGAATCTTTCACAACCAGTAGAACATGCACACGTTCTTGAACTATGCTGCACAGTTATCCAACCATATTATATGCTGACCGTATGCTATGCCCCTCTGAGCCAAATCACTGTAGAACATTTGGAAGCAATCTTGCACGAACTCTAGAGAATGTGTGCAATCATCACTAATATAAAAGTGATACTCCCTCAATACCTTCCTTTGGTCCTCTGTACTATCAGTTGCATGAATGAATGCTATGTGCACAAATATCAAAACTTGTGTGGAGTTGTACTATTATGACTGCACCTCATGCTGTGCCTATAGAGTGTAGTTCTCTACAAAGTCAACCACTAATACAATGCTGCCAATTGGAAAGGTGTCCTTGCATATTGAATTACGTGTCCAGCGATCAGGTTCTATGGGTATGCCTTGCATACTCATACACTATATTGTCAAGAAACATGGACATAAAATGATACACTAGAATCTTTTCAATAACCAAATCACACCTTTTCACTTGAGACCCATCTTCTGTAATGTATGCCACTGTTTTATACTTCCCAAACTCTACTTGTTTCTGTCCCACCTCATCTATGCTTTCCACATGTTGACATAGCGACATTTGTTGCAAGCCACTGCAACACTCGCATGAACCATCCAAGCATGTTGTCTTGTAGAATATTTGACCATCCTCTATTTCGCATAATTTTTTTGATAAGAACTCTCTTGAAGATTTGGTGGGGATTCTATTCCACAATCCTACAAAACATCGTTAGTATGCAAATCTAAACATATAGAATGATAAACATCATAATGGTTAGAAAATTCAATATGTAGTCTACAACAACAAGTAGTGCATGTGTGATTTATCTTGACATAAAAAGGTTTAATAATTTCAAAAAATCTTTGAGAAATACTAATTTGAGGACAATCATTTTGAAATTTATGAAAAAATTGGGTTTGAGTCATATCCAAAAAATGCTTTGGATGTGGCTCATGGTTCCGACTACCGACTCTGCTTCTTATGACATCCCTTTGATTCAGAGATGGCCTTGTGTTATTCTTCCAATACTCTTCTTGATTAGTGTTCTCAATGCTTCAACAAATTTTTTATCTTTTTGTGGTAGTCTCCCCAAG
>VDFB02304800.1:0-22830 GCA_007258455.2 Sequoia sempervirens | reverse complement strand
CTATTTTACTAGTCTGATGCACATTTACTAACAATTATTGTTCCTACTCATCGAGCTTAGGGTGCTAATGGAGATGATGACTCTCGATTAGTTTCCAAGACAAGATACCATGGCCTACATGATAACATAAATGCAAAGTTGGTCAACAGTGAATAATAGCGCCCTCTTTTCACCTTCTTGCGCAGAAGGCGGGTGGGAATTAAGTGAAAAAAACCATACATGAAAAAGACATTGCAGACACAAAACTGTAGACACAAGCTGAGATGACAAGACGTGTGGGAAAGAAATATTGTATAAAACGTGTTCTCTGCAGCATTAGCACTTAAATGGCAATCTAACAGTGAGTTTGATTTCGAGAAAAAAAAAGATTTACTTCATTATCCTAGTGCGTCCACCTTGCACCGTCCAGATACATCTAAAGAGGTGACTACGGTAACTTTGGGAGTGGTCTAATATCTACTGGTTTGCTTCCCCAGATGTCAGCAGGAAGCTGTATCGAATTACTGCAGGTTGCTACAATAAGTAAATAAGTAACGTGATTATTGTGAAATGCGAGGAGAGCCTGACAAAAGGCTTGATGTGATTATTGTGAAGGGATAGGCATGGGCAAGCAGATTTTTTTTTTTAGCGTGACCACATTCTTTTATACTTGTTGCTGGAAAACGAAAACAAGAATGAATGAAGAGGTTTATGTCCATGCAACGCCAAGGCAATTACACAGCTAACTACCAAGTTGACTGGAAGGACAGAGATTAGCAATGTGAATAGGTTTCATCCTTCTACTCGTGATGCATTATCTCCCTTTGAAGCAGCACATGAGTGTCTGGGAGCGCTGGAAGAAGAGGCGCTTCAGGGTAAAGGTTTGCAAGGGAGGATGCATGGCATGCAAATAGTCGAAGAATGTGAAGGATCCTATCACTACCTATAGCCTGCTAATGACTGCTTGATATCATTTTTCTTCTTCCTCTCTCTCTCTCTCTTTTTCTGTTTATTTTCCTTCTTTTAACATAAATTTATTATCTATTAATTTTGGACTATATATTTTGTTTAAATGTATCTCGAAATGCATCCACTCACCTGCTACATATTCATTGATTTGTGTTTTAGCTACCAGTATGTGTATGTCATTTAATTTATTTATCCACCCCTGTTATATTTGCATCCCTTACAACATACACCCCTTTATTTGTATAACTATATTTGTTTTATAGGGTCAACTGCATTCACATTTTTGCTTTGACAGAGGGAAGTAAAATGTTACATGATTCTGTTGGCGTTGAGAATCCTATCCACAAGGGGTATCTGTGTAACGATTATATTGCAGGGAGGATATATGTTCATATGTACATTTAAAACTGAAACACTTTCCTATATGTGGGTATATGTGTATTTTGATAACCAAATAAGAAAATTCACTTGTAAGCACCAAAAAATAAAATAAATTAATTAAATAAATAAAATAACAAATATCATTGCAAAACCTACTTATATTGTGGGTTTTTTGAATGAGATAACATATAATCCACTCAAAACATAATTTCAAAGCTTAGCTATGCATTTTCACTCTATTTATTTATTTTAACCAAAATAACTCTGTATCATAGCATAATATATTACACCACAGGTACAAATGGGATAACCATTTCGTTACTCTACTATATTTCATTTTGTTTCTCTTTTTATATGCATTCTACCATCATTAAAACTGAAAACAAAAATGCATTTCTATGTACTACTGCAATGATACAACATATAACTATTCAACAATATAAGAAATTTTACAGTGATTACTTTATGGATCCTGAATAGCATTTTGCTACAACTCTGAAGGTATACATGTTTCCTTTATTGCAACCAACTATAAGACTTTCAATACTGAAAACACCATTTAGAAGCACAATGGGTGGTACGCAAGGAAATAAGCTTTTTTTTTTTTTTTTTGACTTCCCATATTAACATGATAATGAGGAAATAATTAATCTACATGCCACTAATGCACACTTGCTCTTTTCTTATTTTCTTTCACATCACAACAAAACAATAGCTTTTCACATTACAAACTAATTTTAAAATATACATTGATTGACACACAACTAGATAAGGCTTGCTCTCCACCCTACCGTAATGGCGTCATGGAGCCTCGTGGGCTCTAGCCATACCCCCGAGCAAGGAATTCTTAAAACTCCATGACGATAAATGGAGTCTTTTCTCATATTTAGAGAAAACAAAACTAACACAACACTAATTTCACACATCTAAGTTCTCTACTTCTATTTTCAACCATAATCCTTATACTATAACACCTTCTTACAACTAATAAACAAGGGTAAATAGAAACAAGAACTTATCTCTTCTTTAGGTGAAGGGTTTGGACTCTTTTATCCATCCTTCCTCTCCAAGCCAATGTATCTTGCTCACTATCCTTTCAAAGATGTGGAACCCTCCTCTTCTCAACCTTTCTTTTATCTCAACTTGAGTTCTCCAAAGGAGAAGTGGGCAATGCCCAAATCTTCCATCTTCTTGAGATATATAGGAATCCTCCAAACCTTCACTCTTTCCCACAAGTGCTCACACATGTGTGAGTCTTGTGCCTATTCCAAGAAATTTTGGGGAGTGGGAGGTTGAGAGTGACAAGTCACTCTTCCCAAGCCCCAACACTTTTGAATTCGTTACATTCATGAATGTGGACTTTTGAGGGGTCTTTTCACACTCCAAGGACCAGTTCACATGTAAAAAAGGTTCCAAACCCATAGGTATAGGTCCTAGGGGTCTATTCTTGTTCAAAAACCAAGGAAATTGACTCAATAATCCCTTTTCAAAACCTATACAAGAATCCATACGAATTTTGATCCCAAGCAAGGGTTCCAACCCCAACCAAACTCACATGTCAAGTCCTACAATTAGATTCTACTCAATCACCCAACCAATAATAAAACCTCAACCCTTCCAAGTCAAATAGGGCTACACTTAGAACTTCCCAAGGATGTATTTGATTTGATTCCATCATTTATCTATCCTCCTATTTGTATATTTGATTCCTCTTAATCTATCAACATATTAACTTTAAATCCTCAAGAAGATGTCTTTTGATTTTCTCTCGATGGTCCTCCCTTCTCATGCTAACACCGTTACCTTCCTGCACATTACCAACATGATCATAAGTAACATTTTATATCACATTAATCTATTAGGTGAATCTTCTAGACTTTAACCATATAATAATCCATTTAAATTTCAATCTACATTCCATAGTATACTAGTGTATTCCACCTTCAAGGTAGTGACAATAGAACATAATGTCAAAATGAAATTACAAGGATTTTTCTAAAAGATCACCTTATTTATTATTCACCATATATCTAATCATAAATTGAAGAAATTCATGTCACAAATTATGTTTAGCATTAATCACTTGTGAAACGGGGTCTTACATCCCCCTCCCCTTAGCTTAGACTTCCTCCTGGAAGTCGTTAAGGTTTTAAAACATAATCTCAATATAATAACAATTATATCAAACTTACTAATTACTTTTACTTTCTTGATGGAGGAATCGAAACATTTAGCTATAAGCGCATATTAGAGGAAAATCTCTTCCATGAATTAAATATTTAAATACTTAGAACAAAGTTTCTCATACTGGAACATTTATTTGATATATGATTAATTTAACAAATGCTAACAACAATTCATGTAGCTCTAATTTATTGTGCAAAACTATATCTAAATGAATTCATAACCTTTTATACACCTCCAAAATTTCTTTGCATCATAAACATCACTCATGATGTTAGAAAATATTTTTGTTTCACTGACCAATCATGTCTCAGAATTATTAGCTTCACATTTTGTCAAAATATATGCTTAAGAGAACACTTTACCTTGTAATTATGGCACTCATACCATGTCTCAAATAATATTAACTTTGCATCACATGTTACTATTTTTCTCACATAGCTCACAGGTATGCCACATCACATTTATTTGTAATTTCACATGTACACACAACAATAGCAAGGATGCTCTTCCCAAATGGGTGCGCCTGTCCTCATACAAAGGATGCTCTTCCCAAATGGGTGCGCATGTCCTCATACAATCACAAAATCTACAACATAAGTCTCACACAATGGGTTTACAAGGATGGATATTCTTGGATACCATAGAAAATCAAGAAGATGATCTCGAGGTCCTTCTCTAAGGAATCCTCCATGCAGATAAGAACAATAATAGAATGAAGGGAAGAATGAATTAATGACCGTCCCATACCGGTCCCATTTACAATCCCATTTCAAAATAATTCCCCAGTGCATCTACTCCCCTATTCGACCTGCTAGGGAAGCCCCCGGGATATGGCAGTTTACAAATTCCACATTACACCACACATGCCAGCAAATTTGCAACCAAGGAGAAAGCCTCAAACTGAATAACACAAGATCATAAACCAAAGTTTCAATAAAACTCCCAAGAGGGAACTGTAAATTCAAGAGAAACAAAATAAAGATAAATTGTAGCAAATTGCAACATTCCAATCATAATTCAAAGGCAAAATTAAACAAGTCCTTGAGGCAATTCGGACTATATAACATCTTCCAAATGGATAAATATCCTAAGTACATAAATGTAAAATTACACATTGCTGGCGCATAATAAAATAAAACATCAATCAAGAATTACAAATAATTCATATTTCAACAATAAAATTCGCACATTACAAGCACCACGTGACTTGATAAGCCACCTAAGGGGAGGAGGGGAATGGTGGTTCTCTAACCACATCATAAGTATTATAGCATGCAATAACTGGTGGTCCCTGACCACATAAATATGAATAACGGGTGGTCCCCGACCACATTAATATACATCACTGGTGGTCCTTGACCACATAAACATGAAGCACTGGTGGTCCCTGACCATATGAATATGAGTAGCTAGTGGTCCCTGACCACATAAGTATGAATCACTGGTAGTCCATGTTATTCCATCCTTTACCCATGGGTTATAAACATCAAGGAATAGGTTTACACTATGAACCAACAAGCGTGGCTCTCATATGTGGGGAGTAGGCCATGGTCAACGTCCATGGGAGGATTACAATGACTCAGCATAGATCCTTTGTCAAGATTAGGGACAATGCCCTGAGCTCATAATTTCTCGATGGGAGAACATGCGCCTCTCAACCCCTGTTTACACTAGCCGGCATCACACTCCCATAAGGGGGGAACCAAATGCTAGGGGTACACATTCAACATTGAAATAAAACTAACACAAAGGAGCACATCACATTTCATTTAAGAGACACACGTATGCACTTAACACATTTATTTTAACTCACAATTAGCTAGCTTAGATAAAGACCATCACAAAGGGTACATATAGGAGATCATACTAGATGCCCATCACCCTTATCCCAAGTCAGATACTCTGTATCTCATACTTGAGGCACAACACATTTACTGGTTTTCACTTCACATGCAATAACACAATATAGTTTGCAAAATTCACCATAGAACAATAATAATGCACTTACACATTCTATTTTTCTTTAAGAAATATTCACTTTTCAACTCAATTTTGGAAATGTCGACTCACTTTGCATAGGCATAAGAAATAACTAGAAGTGTGCACTTTTAGCTTAAGTATATCACCCAATCTTCCTAGAACTTAACAATGCATGGTTCACCAGACTATTAACAAAAATGTCAATACACCCATACACACTTTATTTCCTTACACAATTCTCAATAAATTGCCATATAATTCACAATTGTAATCTAGGTAATACTCAATTTTCCTACGATTGACAATACATGGTACATTGAACACTTCCCATCTTATCGACGTCACATATATGATCAAGATTGGTTTTTTAACCTTACCATTATTCCTTTTTTGTTCAACTATGTTTGTTATGTTCACTAACATATCAGTATGGGTAATTCCACTATAATTTTCATGTGCTAAAGAAGGTTTCCTACTTGATAAGGAAGATAGTCAATCATTTTTGTTTGAAACATTACAATATGGGAAAAGAAAGCAAACTCAATGCATGAAACATAGAATAAAAATTTTCACAACTCATTGATATCTTTTTACAAATCTTGCATTTCACTATCTGAGATTGAACCATTTAATCACATGTTACAATCATCATTTTTACAATCACAACACCATATAACCTCATAAAGATGCACAAATGAGTAAAATTCTTGAAATTTCTGTCTACTTTTAATTTTTCTCCTTTACATTTCGGTGTATATGATTTTCTCTCAAAGAGTGAGTACAGTCAATGGTTTAGAAAACAACATTAGTTGATTTTTTTACAATTCTACTTGGTGCCTCTTATCGATATAGTTTATCTTTCCAATCACTTAATATGCCATGAGTCACACATATTTCATTACTCAACTTCATAAATTCAATAATTGATTATTCAATTCTTATAACATGTACACAACCTTCAAGGTCAACACCTAATTGACTACCCTATTACTTCCTTTATGACCTGTATCCTTTAATATTTTGGCACCAACAAGACTTTAGTTCTTAGCTATGTATAAGGAAGTGTTTATAGTGTGTGCCCTAGATAACGTTGTAACTTCAAATGCATATTTTGACAAGGTCTCTTCACCAAGGTTTTAAACTCATTTACCAGAAGGGAATTATTTACTCATTACCTAAATCAATTTTCACCAAAATTATAACTTAGTTGCAACTTTCTATACATTCTTACCTTTGACTTGAATTTTAGTAGTTATATTCTTTCACTTGTTTTAGTCTTGGATAAAACAACACAAAAGGTTTGATAGGTTTCATCGTACTATTAAGTTCACTAGGTCATGGTTTACTTGCAATAGTGTTTGAATGACATAGGGTTTCACCATTTAATTCAAGGTACAATTCAATTATTATTATTATTTTTTTCACTTTTCTAAGTTACACGTACTATACAATGCAAGACTTTCATCATTAGTTGATGTCATCATACATGAAATTTTTACCTAACAACCACAAGGTGATTCATCATTGCTTCATAGGAACGTAAATTAAATCCTTATACACCATGAAAATTGAGATATTGTGTAATAGGAAAGTCCTATATATACCATGGTCTAAGTTGTGCAAGGTAGCAGTTCATGAGTATCTAGAATCTATTACAAATTATGAACAAGTCCTTAGACTTAGGTCCAACAATCTACACCTTAAGGTTTTAATTTTAATCTTTGATAAAATTTTAAATTCAAATGTACGAGGTGCTCAAATTTCACATAATATAAGGGGTTTTCCATTGCTTCACTCATGTTAGTTTGATTTAATAAATTTAAGGGTTTAGAGAATTAAACTTGTTAAATTACAACATTTAACACATTAATCCATTTTGTGGGCCATATAATTCTTTCCTCTTTGACTAGTTGCAATTTTCCATAATATAGTTATGGTGCTCTATCCTTTATTTGTACTAAGGTCTCAACAAGAATGTAAGTTTCTCCCAAAACACAACTAACTTTAAGAAGTTGCATTATTTTTGTGTTTAATAATTATGGTCTTAAGATGTCAACAAAATAATGTTTCTTTAATAATATCCATTGTGATGACCTATTACACTATTCACGTATTTTATAAAAAGGGCCCTACTTCAGAACCTCAATTATACCCTTCCAAAGGTTTAAGAAAGTTTAATATCAAAAGGCCAAATTGATGCCATAAGCCTTGTTAACTAGACCGATATATGTATCAAGTCATTCATCCTATTTACTCAAACCAAGGCACCATGTTTATGTTAAGTTTCTCCTAACAGTTGAATGTCATTAATTAAATAATTTCTTGAACCATCTAAAACGGTCAATTCTTGATAATTTAGTACTTCACAATCTTATTTGGGCTAGATAATTGAAACAAAATTCTCATTTACTACACTATGCAAGTCCCTTAGAATTTTCCTTATTAACATTTAATTATCACTACACAAAGTGGTTTTCACATGTTCCCACACACACACACCAAACTTAATGCCCAATTTATTCCCAGAGTTCCCTAGAGTTGCAACCTAGGGCTCTGATACCAAATTGTAATGCCTATAATTTTACACTAGGCAAAAACACAACTAAATTTTTTTGTTTTTTTTGTTTTTTGAACATTAATGCAAAATACTAACATTTAACAACCATGCAAGTTCATGGTAACTTAATATACACATTAGGTGACGTTGCTCATGCAACATCATCACTGACACGACGCCGAGGCAGGGTATGTGGGTGGTGAAGTCGGGTGTGTGAAGTCCATCGCGCGCACCCTTGAACAAGTATTGGGTTGGCTCAAAATCAAGGCTACATGGATAAAGAGGTGTTATGAATAACTCTGGGTACTAAAATGATATTACACCAATATATCATTGACATTAGGAATATTCTCATCAACACTTTTTTTTTCGTATTAATAATATTAAGATTAATCCCACTATTAATATTTATATTTATATTGATGTTAATTTGTCAAGTATCATTGTTAAGAATAATACTAAATATGATTTCCTTTATAATTCCAAACAATAATCTATAAAAATATTTATTTTCTTATAAATATTATATTTATCATATAATCCCACTTTCTCTTTAATGTAATTAATTCACCTATTTATTTATTAAATAATAGGTTCACATATAAAGTAATCAACTTAACTTTCTACTAATATATATATCTCTTTTTGTTTTGATTTTATTATTTTCCCCTTTCTTAAAGTTAATGAGAGGTAACTTTTTGTTTTCCATGTACACATGGTATATATTAATGAGCCTTGTTTCTTTTAATATTAAGCTCCCCCTTCTACTACTCATAAGTGGGGCACTTTTAGTTATTTTATTATTATTTTTAAATGGACATACGATAGTGTTTTGAAAGATTATTACCATACTCAAATATTTTAAATTGTGGCCATCGAATAAAGGAGTGTAAACGTGTGTAAATATTATTTTCTTGTTCATATTAACGTGGGAGGACATTAGCCATATTTTCCAATGTAATAATTTTGTTGACACTGCTGAACATTCACGTGGATTGTTTATACATACAAATATGCATATTATAGTAATTAGCAAAGTCACCCACCTTAACTTTGTGTTTGTTATGATGCCACTGTTAATACTATTTAATTTCAATATGACTACCCTTCGTGGCTCTACTTAAAATAACATTAACCTTTTTCAATACATCATGTGCAGTTGCACAAGAATTTAAGAGGACCAGGGGTAGCTTATATTAATATTTTACTAACTATAAGATCCATTCATCGCTATTTGAGTATAATTGATTATAATTCTCTACGTACTTAGTTTAGGAATTCTTCTCGTTAATAGTTAGTGTATTTCTGGTTTGCGTATGTTTTGTTTTTTAGTTGGAGTACTCAACGCTAATGACTGATCTCGTGTGCCATTAACAATCACAATCTCCTGTGCCATTAACAATCACAAATAGAATATGTTTTATTGTAGAAGGATTTTAATGGAATTAAATTGAATCCCACAGATGATACCCAAAGCTAAAATCAACGGCTTAAGAGAATCTGCGCCCAGTTCAAACACAGAAAACAGAATAATAAATTATAGCTGGTCATAACACTTTCCAAAGTTTAACAGGGTGAATGAATACGTGGATATTGAGTCATGGGTATATATGTAATTCATGTTTTCAATGATACCAGATAATTGCTTTAAACCTACGTCCTCCTCTATTTTACTAGTCTGATGCACATTTACTAACAATTATTGTTCCTACTCATCGAGCTTAGGGTGCTAATGGAGATGATGACTCTCGATTAGTTTCCAAGACAAGATACCATGGCCTACATGATAACATAAATGCAAAGTTGGTCAACAGTGAATAATAGCGCCCTCTTTTCACCTTCTTGCGCAGAAGGCGGGTGGGAATTAAGTGAAAAAAACCATACATGAAAAAGACATTGCAGACACAAAACTGTAGACACAAGCTGAGATGACAAGACGTGTGGGAAAGAAATATTGTATAAAACGTGTTCTCTGCAGCATTAGCACTTAAATGGCAATCTAACAGTGAGTTTGATTTCGAGAAAAAAAAAGATTTACTTCATTATCCTAGTGCGTCCACCTTGCACCGTCCAGATACATCTAAAGAGGTGACTACGGTAACTTTGGGAGTGGTCTAATATCTACTGGTTTGCTTCCCCAGATGTCAGCAGGAAGCTGTATCGAATTACTGCAGGTTGCTAAAATAAGTAAATAAGTAACGTGATTATTGTGAAATGCGAGGAGAGCCTGACAAAAGGCTTGATGTGATTATTGTGAAGGGATAGGCATGGGCAAGCAGATTTTTTTTTTAGCGTGACCACATTCTTTTATACTTGTTGCTGGAAAACGAAAACAAGAATGAATGAAGAGGTTTATGTCCATGCAACGCCAAGGCAATTACACAGCTAACTACCAAGTTGACTGGAAGGACAGAGATTAGCAATGTGAATAGGCTCTCATCCTCTACTCAGATGCATTATCTCCCTTGAAGCAGCACATGAGTGTCTGGGAGCGCTGGAAGAAGAGGCGCTTCAGGGTAAAGGTTTGCAAGGGAGGATGCATGGCATGCAAATAGTCGAAGAATGTGAAGGATCCTATCACTACCTATAGCCTGCTAATGACTGCTTGATATCATTTTTCTTCTTCCTCTCTCTCTCTCTTTTTCTGTTTATTTTCCTTCTTTTAACATAAATTTATTATCTATTAATTTTGGACTATATATTTTGTTTAAATGTATCTCGAAATGCATCCACTCACCTGCTACATATTCATTGATTTGTGTTTTAGCTACCAGTATGTGTATGTCATTTAATTTATTTATCCACCCCTGTTATATTTGCATCCCTTACAACATACACCCCTTTATTTGTATAACTATATTTGTTTTATAGGGTCAACTGCATTCACATTTTTGCTTTGACAGAGGGAAGTAAAATGTTACATGATTCTGTTGGCGTTGAGAATCCTATCCACAAGGGGTATCTGTGTAACGATTATATTGCAGGGAGGATATATGTTCATATGTACATTTAAAACTGAAACACTTTCCTATATGTGGGTATATGTGTATTTTGATAACCAAATAAGAAAATTCACTTGTAAGCACCAAAAAATAAAATAAATTAATTAAATAAATAAAATAACAAATATCATTGCAAAACCTACTTATATTGTGGGTTTTTTGAATGAGATAACATATAATCCACTCAAAACATAATTTCAAAGCTTAGCTATGCATTTTCACTCTATTTATTTATTTTAACCAAAATAACTCTGTATCATAGCATAATATATTACACCACAGGTACAAATGGGATAATCCATTTCGTTACTCTACTATATTTCATTTTGTTTCTCTTTTTATATGCATTCTACCATCATTAAAACTGAAAACAAAAATGCATTTCTATGTACTACTGCAATGATACAACATATAACTATTCAACAATATAAGAAATTTTACAGTGATTACTTTATGGATCCTGAATAGCATTTTGCTACAACTCTGAAGGTATACATGTTTCCTTTATTGCAACCAACTATAAGACTTTCAATACTGAAAACACCATTTAGAAGCACAATGGGTGGTACGCAAGGAAATAAGCTTTTTTTTTTTTTTTTTGACTTCCCATATTAACATGATAATGAGGAAATAATTAATCTACATGCCACTAATGCACACTTGCTCTTTTCTTATTTTCTTTCACATCACAACAAAACAATAGCTTTTCACATTACAAACTAATTTTAAAATATACATTGATTGACACACAACTAGATAAGGCTTGCTCTCCACCCTACCGTAATGGCGTCATGGAGCCTCGTGGGCTCTAGCCATACCCCCGAGCAAGGAATTCTTAAAACTCCATGACGATAAATGGAGTCTTTTCTCATATTTAGAGAAAACAAAACTAACACAACACTAATTTCACACATCTAAGTTCTCTACTTCTATTTTCAACCATAATCCTTATACTATAACACCTTCTTACAACTAATAAACAAGGGTAAATAGAAACAAGAACTTATCTCTTCTTTAGGTGAAGGGTTTGGACTCTTTTATCCATCCTTCCTCTCCAAGCCAATGTATCTTGCTCACTATCCTTTCAAAGATGTGGAACCCTCCTCTTCTCAACCTTTCTTTTATCTCAACTTGAGTTCTCCAAAGGAGAAGTGGGCAATGCCCAAATCTTCCATCTTCTTGAGATATATAGGAATCCTCCAAACCTTCACTCTTTCCCACAAGTGCTCACACATGTGTGAGTCTTGTGCCTATTCCAAGAAATTTTGGGGAGTGGGAGGTTGAGAGTGACAAGTCACTCTTCCCAAGCCCCAACACTTTTGAATTCGTTACATTCATGAATGTGGACTTTTGAGGGGTCTTTTCACACTCCAAGGACCAGTTCACATGTAAAAAAGGTTCCAAACCCATAGGTATAGGTCCTAGGGGTCTATTCTTGTTCAAAAACCAAGGAAATTGACTCAATAATCCCTTTTCAAAACCTACACAAGAATCCATACGAATTTTGATCCTAAGCAAGGGTTCCAACCCCAACCAAACTCACATGTCAAGTCCTACAATTAGATTCTACTCAATCACCCAACCAATAATAAAACCTCAACCCTTCCAAGTCAAATAGGGCTACACTTAGAACTTCCCAAGGATGTATTTTATTTGATTCCAACATTTATCTATCCTCCTATTTGTTTATTTGATTCCTCTTAATCTATCAACATATTAACTTTAAATCCTCAAGAAGATGTCTTTTGATTTTCTCTCGATGGTCCTCCCTTCTCATGCTAACACCGTTACCTTCCTGCACATTACCAACATGATCATAAGTAACATTTTATATCACATTAATCTATTAGGTGAATCTTCTAAACTTTAACCATATAATAATCCATTTAAATTTCAATCTACATTTCATAGTATACTAGTGTATTCCACCTTCAAGGTAGTGACAATAGAACATAATGTCAAAATGAAATTACAAGGATTTTGCTAAA
The DNA here is from genome assembly GCA_007258455.2 of Sequoia sempervirens. Taxonomy (NCBI): domain Eukaryota; kingdom Viridiplantae; phylum Streptophyta; class Pinopsida; order Cupressales; family Cupressaceae; genus Sequoia; species Sequoia sempervirens. Next base: position 9,787 of record VDFB02304800.1, on the reverse strand, counting down.
AGATCACCTTATTTATTATTCACCATATATCTAATCATAAATTGAAGAAATTCATGTCACAAATTATGTTTAGCATTAATCACTTGTGAAACGGGGTCTTACATCCCCCTCCCCTTAGCTTAGACTTCCTCCTGGAAGTCGTTAAGGTTTTAAAACATAATCTCAATATAATAACAATTATATCAAACTTACTAATTACTTTTACTTTCTTGATGGAGGAATCGAAACATTTAGCTATAAGCGCATATTAGAGGAAAATCTCTTCCATGAATTAAATATTTAAATACTTAGAACAAAGTTTCTCATACTGGAACATTTATTTGATATATGATTAATTTAACAAATGCTAACAACAATTCATGTAGCTCTAATTTATTGTGCAAAACTATATCTAAATGAATTCATAACCTTTTATACACCTCCAAAATTTCTTTGCATCATAAACATCACTCATGATGTTAGAAAATATTTTTGTTTCACTGACCAATCATGTCTCAGAATTATTAGCTTCACATTTTGTCAAAATATATGCTTAAGAGAACACTTTACCTTGTAATTATGGCACTCATACCATGTCTCAAATAATATTAACTTTGCATCACATGTTACTATTTTTCTCACATAGCGCACAGGTATGCCACATCACATTTATTTGTAATTTCACATGTACACACAACAATAGCAAGGATGCTCTTCCCAATTGGGTGCGCCTGCTCTCATATAAAGGGTGCTCTTCCCAATGGGTGCGCCTGTCCTCATACAGTCACATAATTTACAACACAAGGCTCACATAATGAGGTTTACAAGGATGGATATTCTTGGATACCACTCGAGGCCCTTCTCTAAGGACTCCTCCATATACATAAGAATAATCATAGAATGAGGAAAGAATGGATTAATGACCATCCCATACCGGTCCCATTTACAAACCCTTTCAAAATAATTCCCCAACACATCTACTCCCCTATACGACCTGCCAGGGAACCCCCCGGGATATGGCAGTTTACAAATTCCACATTACACCACACATGCCAGCAAATTTGCGACCAAGGAGAAAGCCTCAAATTGAATAACACAAGATCATAAACCAAATTTTCAATAAAACTCCCAAGAGGGAACTATAAATTCAAGAGAAACAAAATAAAGATAAATTGTAGCTACATTGCAACATTCCAATCATAATTCAAAGGAAAAATTAAACAAGTCCTTGAGGAAAATCGGACTATATAACAACTTCCAAATGGCTAAATAGCCTAAGTACATAAATGTAAAATTACACATTGCTGGCGCATAATAAAATAAAACATCAATCAAGAATTATAATTAATTCATATTTCAACAATAAAATTTTCACTTTACAAACACCATGTGACTTGATAAGCCACCTAAGGGGAGGAGGGGAATGGTGGTCCTCTAACCACATCATAAGTATTATAGCATGCAATAATTGGTGGTCCCTGACCACATAAATATGAATAACGGGTGGTCCCCGACCACATTAATATACATCACTGGTGGTCCCTGACCACATAAACATGAAGCACTGGTGGTCCCTGACCACATGAATATGAGTAACTGGTGGTCCCTGACCACATAAACATGAAGCACCGGTGGTCCCTGACCACATGAATATGAGTAACTGGTGGTCCCTGACCACATAAATATGAAGCACTGGTGGTCCATGTTATTCCATCCTTTACCCATGGGTTATAAACATCAAGGAAGAGGCTAGCACTATGAACCAACAAGTGTGGCTCTCATATGTGGGGGAGTAGGCCATGATCAACGTCCATGGGAAGATTACAATGACTTGACATAGATCCTTTATCAGGATTAGGGACAACACCCTGAGCTCGTAATCTCCTGATGGTAGACCATGTGCCTCTCAACCCCTATTTACACTAGCTGGCATCACACTCCCATAAGGGGGGAACCAAACACTAGGGGTACACATTTAACATAAAAATAAAACTAAAAAGGAATACATCACATTTCTTTTAATAGACACACTTATATACGTAACACATTTATTTGAACTCACAACTAGCTAGCTTACATAAAAGCCATCACAAAGGGTACATCTAGGGGATCATACTAGATGTCCACCACCCTTATCCCAAGTCAAATACCCTGTATCTCATACTTGGGCACAATACATTTACTAGTTTTTCACTTCACATGCCATAACATAATACACTTTACAAAATTCACCATAGAACAATAATAATGCACTTTTCACATTCTATTTTTCTTTAAGCAATATTCACTTTTCATCTCAATTTCGGAAATATTAACTCACTTTGCATAGGCATAAGAAATAACTAGAAGTGTGCACTTGTAGCTTAAGTATATCACCCAATCTTCCTAGAACTTAACAATGCATGGTTCACCACACTATTAACACAAATGTCCATACAACCATACACACTTTATTTCCTTACACAATTTTTAATAATTTGCCATACAATTCGTAATTGTAACCTAGGTAATACTCAATTTTTCTAAAATTGACAATACATGGTACATTGAACACTTCTCGTCTTACCGACGTCACATATATGATCAAGATTGGTTTTTAACCATACCATTATTTCTTTTTTTTGTTCAACTATGTTTGTTATGTTCACTAACACATCAGTATGGTTAATTCCACCATAATTTTCATGTGCTAAAGAAGGTTTCCTACTTGATAAGGAAGATAGTCAATCATTTTTGTTTGAAACATTACAATATGGGAAAAGAAAGCACACTCAATGCATGAAACATAGAATAAAAATTTTCACAACTCATTGATATCTTTTTACAAATCTTGCATTTCACTATCTGAGATTGAACCATTTAATCACATGTTACAATCATCATTTTTACAATCACAACACCATATAACCTCATAAAGATGCACAAATGAGTAAAATTCTTGAAATTTCTGTCTACTTTTAATTTTTCTCCTTTACATTTCGGTGTATATGATTTTCTCTCAAAGAGTGAGTACAGTCAATGGTTTAGAAAACAACATTAGTTGATTTTTTTACAATTCTACTTGGTGCCTCTTATCGATATAGTTTATCTTTCCAATCACTTAATATGCCATGAGTCACACATATTTCATTACTCAACTTCATAAATTCAATAATTGATTATTCAATTCTTATAACATGTACACAACCTTCAAGGTCAACACCTAATTGACTACCCTATTACTTCCTTTATGACATGTATCCTTTCATATTTTGGCACCAACAAGACTTTAGTTCTTAGCTATGTATAAGGAAGTGTTTATAGTGTGTGCCCTAGATAACGTTGTAACTTCAAATGCATATTTTGACAAGGCCTCTTCACCAAGGTTTTAAACTCAATTACTAGAAGGTAATTATTTACTCATTACCTAAATCAATTTTCACCAATTATAACTTAGTTGCAACTTTCTACACATTCTTACCTTTGACTTGAATTTTAGTAATTATATTCTTTCACTTGTTTTAGTCTTGGATAAAACAACATAAAAGGTTTGATAGGTTTCATCGTACTATTAAGTTCACTAGGTCATGGTTTACTTGCAATAGTGTTTGAATGACATAGGGTTTCACCATTTAATTCAAGGTAAAATTCAATTTTTCCACTTTTCTAAGTTACACGTACTATACATGCAATACTTTCATCATTAGTTGATGTCATCATACATGAAAAAAAATTTTACCTAACAACCACAAGGTGATTCATTCATTGCTTCACAATAATGTGAATTAAATCCTTATACACTATGAAAATTGAGATATTGGTTAATAGGAAAGTCCTATATATACCATGGTCTAAGTTGTGCAAGGTAGCAGTTCATGAGTATCTAGAATCTATTACAAATTATGAACAAGTCCTTAGACTTAGGTCCAACAATCTACACCTTAAGGGTTTAATTTTAATCTTTGATAAAATTTTAAATTCAAATCTACAAGGTGCTCAAATTTCACATAATATAAGGGGTTTTCCATTGCTTCACTCATGTTAGTTTGATTTAATAAATTTAAGGGTTTAGAGAATTAAACTTGTTAAATTACAACATTTAACAAATTAATCCATTTTGTGGGCCATATAATTCTTTCCTCTTTGACTAGTTGCAATTTTCCATAATATAGTTATGGTGCTCTATCCTTTATTTGTACTAAGGTCTCAACAAGAATGTAAGTTTCTCCCAAAACACAACTAACTTTAAGAAGTTGCATTATTTTTGTGTTTAATAATTATGGTCTTAAGATGTCAACAAAATAATGTTTCTTTAATAATATCCATTGTGATGACCTATTACACTATTCACGTATTTTATAAAAAGGGCCCTACTTCAGAACCTCAATTATACCCTTCCAAAGGTTTAAGAAAGTTTAATATCAAAAGGCCAAATTGATGCCATAAGCCTTGTTAACTAGACCGATATATGTATCAAGTCATTCATCCTATTTACTCAAACCAAGGCACCATGTTTATGTTAAGTTTCTCCTAACAGTTGAATGTCATTAATTAAATAATTTCTTGAACCATCTAAAACGGTCAATTCTTGATAATTTAGTACTTCACAATCTTATTTGGGCTAGATAATTGAAACAAAATTCTCATTTACTACACTATGCAAGTCCCTTAGAATTTTCCTTATTAACATTTAATTATCACTACACAAAGTGGTTTTCACATGTTCCCACACACACACACCAAACTTAATGCCCAATTTATTCCCAGAGTTCCCTAGAGTTGCAACCTAGGGCTCTGATACCAAATTGTAATGCCTATAATTTTACACTAGGCAAAAACACAACTAAAATTTTTTTGTTTTTTTTGTTTTTTGAACATTAATGCAAAATACTAACATTTAACAACCATGCAAGTTCATGGTAACTTAATATACACATTAGGTGACGTTGCTCATGCAACATCATCACTGACACGACGCCGAGGCAGGGTATGTGGGTGGTGAAGTCGGGTGTGTGAAGTCCATCGCGCGCACCCTTGAACAAGTATTGGGTTGGCTCAAAATCAAGGCTACATGGATAAAGAGGTGTTATGAATAACTCTGGGTACTAAAATGATATTACACCAATATATCATTGACATTAGGAATATTCTCATCAACACTTTTTTTTTCGTATTAATAATATTAAGATTAATCCCACTATTAATATTTATATTTATATTGATGTTAATTTGTCAAGTATCATTGTTAAGAATAATACTAAATATGATTTCCTTTATAATTCCAAACAATAATCTATAAAAATATTTATTTTCTTATAAATATTATATTTATCATATAATCCCACTTTCTCTTTAATGTAATTAATTCACCTATTTATTTATTAAATAATAGGTTCACATATAAAGTAATCAACTTAACTTCCTACTAATATATATATCTCTTTTTGTTTTGATTTTATTATTTTCCCCTTTCTAAAAGTTAATGAGAGGTAACTTTTTGTTTTCCATGTACACATGGTATATATTAATGAGCCTTGTTTCTTTTAATATTAAGCTCCCCCTTCTACTACTCATAAGTGGGGCACTTTTAGTTATTTTATTATTATTTTTAAATGAACATACGATAGTGTTTTGAAAGATTATTACCATACTTAAATCTTTTAAATTGTGGCCATCGAATAAAAGAGTGTAAACGTGTGTAAATATTATTTTCTTGTTCATATTAACGTGGGAGGACATTAGCCATATTTTCCAATGTAATAATGTTTGTTGACACTGCTGAACTTCAACGTGGATTGTTTATACATACAAATATGCATATTATAGTAATTAGTAAAGTCACCCACCTCATCTTTGTGTTTGTTAAGATGCCACTGTTAATACTATTTAATTTCAATATGACTACCCTTCGTGGGCTCTACTTAAACTAACATTTAACCTTTTTCAATACATCATGTGCAGTTGCACAATAATTTAAGAGGACCAGGGGTAGCTTATATTAATATTTTACTAACTATAAGATCCATTCATCACTATTTGAGTATAATTGATTATAATTCTCTACGTACCTAGTTTAGGAATTCTTCTCGTTAATAGTTAGTGTATTTCTGGTTTGCGTATGTTTTTTTTTAAGTTGGAGTACTCAATGCTAATGACTGATCTCGTGTGCCATTAACAATCACAAATAGAATATGTTTTATCAAAGAAGGATTTGAATGGATTTAAATTGAATCCCATAGATGATACCCAAAGCTAAAATCAACGGGCTTAAGAGAATCTGCGCCCAGTTCAAACACAGAAACAGAATAATAAATTATAGCTGGTCATAACACTTTCCAAAGTTTAATAGGGTGAATGAATACGTGGATATTGAGTCATGTGTATATATATAATTCATGTTTTCAATGATAACTAACTTAAACCTGCCGGATAATTGCTTTTAACCTACGTCCTCCTCTATTTTACAAGTCTGATGCACATTTACTAACAATTACTGTTCCTACTCATCGAGCTTAGGGTGCAAATGGAGATGGTGACTCTCGATTAGTTTCCAAGACAAGATACCATGGCCTACATGATAACATAAATGCAAAGTTGGTGAATAGTGAATAATAGCGCCCTCTTTTCACCTTCTTGCGCAGAAGGCAGGTGGGAATTAAGTGAAAAGACCATACATGAAAAAGACATTGCAGACACAAAACTGCAGACAGAAGCTGAGATGAAAAGATGTGTGGGGAAGAAATATTGTATAAAACGTGTTCTCTACAGCATTAGCACTTAAATGGCAATCTAACAGTGACTTTGATTTCGAGAAAAAAAAAAGATTTACTTCATTATCCTAGTGCGTCCACCCTGCACCGTCCAGATACATCTAAAGAGGTGACTACGGTAAATTTGGGAGTGGTCTAATAACTACTGGTTTGCTTCACCAGATGTCAGCAGGAAGCTGTATCGAATTACTGCAGGTTGGTAAAATAAGTAAATAAGTAACGTGATTATTTTGAAATGTGAGGAGAGCCTGACAAAAGGCTTGATGTGATTGTTGTGAAGGGATATGCATGGGTGGGTAGATTTTTCAGCGTGACCACATTCTCTTATACTTGTTGCTTGAAAACGAAAACAAGAATGAATGAAAAGGTTTATGTACATGCAGCGCCAAGGCAATTACTCAGCTAACTACCAAGTTGACTGGAAGAACAGAGATTAGCAATGTGAATAGGCTCTCACGCTCTACTCAGATGCATTATCTCCCTTGAAGCAGCAAATGAGTGTCTAGGAGCGCTGGAAGAAGAGGCGCTCCCCTTTCTAGATTCATTAAAGAAGAGGCGCATCAGGGTAAAGGTTTGCAAGGGAGGATGCATGGCACGCAAATGGTCGAAGGATGTGAAGGATCCTATCACTACCTGTAGCTTGCTAATGACTGCTTGATATCGGTTTTCTTCTTCCTCTCTCTCTCTTTTTTTTTTTCTGTTCTATTCCTTCTTTTAACATAAATTTATTATCTATTAATTTTGGACTATATATTTTGTTTAAATGTATCTCGAAATGCATCCTCTCACCTGCTACATATTCATTGATTTGTGTTTTAGCTACAAGTATGTGTATGTCGTTTAATTTATTTATTCACCCCTGTTATAATTGCATCCTTTACAACATACACCCCTTTATTTGTATAATTATATTTATTTTATAGGGTCAACTGCATTCACATTTTCACTTTGACAGAGGGAAGTAAAACGCTACATGATTCTGTTGGCACTGAGAATCCTATCCACAAGGGGTATCTGTGTAACGATTATATTGCATGAAGGATATATGTTCATTTATGCATTTAAAACTGAAACACTTTCCTATATGTGGGTATATGTGTATTTTGATAACCAAATAAGAAAATTCACTTGTAAGTACCAAAAAAAATAAAAATAATTAAATAAATAAAATAACAAATATCATTGCAAAACCTACTTATATTATGGGTTTTCTGAATGAGATAACATATAGCCCACTCAAGACTTAATTTCAAAGCTTAGCTATGCATTTTTACTCTATTTATTTATTTTAACCAAAATAACACTGTATCATAGCATAATACATTACACCACAGGTACAAATGGAATAACCATTTCGTTACTTGACTATATTTCATTTTACTTCTCTTTTTATATGCATTCTACCATCATTAAAACTAAAACAAAAATGTATTTCCATGTACTACTGCAATGATACAACATATAACTATTCAACAATATAAGAAATTTTACAGTGATTACTTAATGGATCCTAAATAGCATTTTGCTACAACTCTCAAGGTATACATGTTTTCTTAATTGCAACCAACTATAGGACTTTCAATACTGAAAAACACCATTTAGAAGCACAATGGGTAGTACGCAAGGAAATAAGCTTGTTTTTTTTTTCTTTCTATTTTCTTTCATGTTACAACAATCATTAACTTTCCACATTGCAATTAATTTTAAGAAATAAAATGCATGACATACTACTGTGTAAGGCTTGCTCTCCTCCCTACCATAATGGCGTCATGGAGCCTCATGGGCTCTAGCCATACCCCCGAGCAAGGTAGTCTCTTAGCTCCAAGATGATGCATGGAGCCTTTTCAAATTTTTACAAAGGAATAAGAATAACATAGCACCAAATTTCATGTATCTAGGTTCTCTACTCTCTGTTTCAACCATGATCCATGCAACATACCACTTTCTTACAACAAGTAAACAAAAGAGAAAATTGAAGTGAAAGAGAACTTATCTTTTCTTTTAGGTGGAGGGGCTGAAATATTGTATCCATCTTTTCTCTCCAAACCAAGCCATTTTCATCAATATCTTCCAAAGAGATGGACTCCTCTTTTTTTCTCCTTCTTTCTACCATCTTCACTCAAGTTCTCCAAGAGGAGAAGTGGGCAATGCCCAAATCTTCCATCTTCTTGAGGTATATAGGAATCCTCCAAACCTACACTCTTTCCCACAACTGCTCACACATGTGTGAGTCTTGTGCCAATTCCAAGAACTTTTGAGGAGTGGGAGGTTGAGAGTGACAAGTCATTCTTCCCAAGCCCCAACACTTTTTGAATTCGTCACATTCATGAATGTGGACTTTTGAGGGGTCTTTTCACACTCCAAGGACAAGTTCACATGTCAAAAAGGTTCCAAACCCATAGGTATAGGTCCTAGGGGTCTATTCTTGTTCAAAAACCAAGGAAATTGACTCAATAATCCCTTTTCAAAACCTACACAAGAATCCATACGAATTTTGATCCTAAGCAAGGGTTCCAACCCCAACCAAACTCACATGTCAAGTCCTACAATTAGATTCTACTCAATCACGCAACCAATAATAAAACCTCAACCCTTCCAAGTCAAATAGGGCTACACTTAGAACTTCCCAAGGATGTATTTGATTTGATTCCAACATTTATATATCCTCCTATTTGTTTATTTGATTCCTCTTAACCTACCAACATAATAACTTTAAATCCTCAAGATGATGTCTTTTGATTTTCTCTCGATGGTCCTCCCTTCTCATGCTAACACCGTCACCTTCCTGCACATTACCAACATGATCATAAGTAACATTTTATATCACATTAATCTATTAGGTGAATCTTTTTAACCATATAATAATCCATTTAAATTTCAATCTACATTCCATAGTATACAAGTGTATTCCACCTTCAAGGTAGTGACAATAGAACATAATGTCAAAATGAAATTACAAGGATTTTGCTAAAAGATCACCTTATTTATTATTCACCATATATCTAATCATAAATTGAAGAAATTCATGTCACAAATTATGTTTAGCATTAATCACTTGT
>VDFB02304799.1:0-26641 GCA_007258455.2 Sequoia sempervirens | reverse complement strand
AGAAGTTGCATTATTTTTGTGTTTAATAATTATGGTCTTAAGATGTCAACAAAATAATGTTTCTTTAATAATATCCATTGTGATGACCTATTACACTATTCACGTATTTTATAAAAAGGGCCCTACTTCAGAACCTCAATTATACCCTTCCAAAGGTTTAAGAAAGTTTAATATCAAAAGGCCAAATTGATGCCATAAGCCTTGTTAACTAGACCGATATATGTATCAAGTCATTCATCCTATTTACTCAAACCAAGGCACCATGTTTATGTTAAGTTTCTCCTAACAGTTGAATGTCATTAATTAAATAATTTCTTGAACCATCTAAAACGGTCAATTCTTGATAATTTAGTACTTCACAATCTTATTTGGGCTAGATAATTGAAACAAAATTCTCATTTACTACACTATGCAAGTCCCTTAGAATTTTCCTTATTAACATTTAATTATCACTACACAAAGTGGTTTTCACATGTTCCCACACACACACACCAAACTTAATGCCCAATTTATTCCCAGAGTTCCCTAGAGTTGCAACCTAGGGCTCTGATACCAAATTGTAATGCCTATAATTTTACACTAGGCAAAAACACAACTAAAATTTTTTTGTTTTTTTTGTTTTTTGAACATTAATGCAAAATACTAACATTTAACAACCATGCAAGTTCATGGTAACTTAATATACACATTAGGTGACGTTGCTCATGCAACATCATCACTGACACGACGCCGAGGCAGGGTATGTGGGTGGTGAAGTCGGGTGTGTGAAGTCCATCGCGCGCACCCTTGAACAAGTATTGGGTTGGCTCAAAATCAAGGCTACATGGATAAAGAGGTGTTATGAATAACTCTGGGTACTAAAATGATATTACACCAATATATCATTGACATTAGGAATATTCTCATCAACACTTTTTTTTTCGTATTAATAATATTAAGATTAATCCCACTATTAATATTTATATTTATATTGATGTTAATTTGTCAAGTATCATTGTTAAGAATAATACTAAATATGATTTCCTTTATAATTCCAAACAATAATCTATAAAAATATTTATTTTCTTATAAATATTATATTTATCATATAATCCCACTTTCTCTTTAATGTAATTAATTCACCTATTTATTTATTAAATAATAGGTTCACATATAAAGTAATCAACTTAACTTTCTACTAATATATATATCTCTTTTTGTTTTGATTTTATTATTTTCCCCTTTCTTAAAGTTAATGAGAGGTAACTTTTTGTTTTCCATGTACACATGGTATATATTAATGAGCCTTGTTTCTTTTAATATTAAGCTCCCCCTTCTACTACTCATAAGTGGGGCACTTTTAGTTATTTTATTATTATTTTTAAATGGACATACGATAGTGTTTTGAAAGATTATTACCATACTCAAATATTTTAAATTGTGGCCATCGAATAAAGGAGTGTAAACGTGTGTAAATATTATTTTCTTGTTCATATTAACGTGGGAGGACATTAGCCATATTTTCCAATGTAATAATTTTGTTGACACTGCTGAACATTCACGTGGATTGTTTATACATACAAATATGCATATTATAGTAATTAGCAAAGTCACCCACCTTAACTTTGTGTTTGTTATGATGCCACTGTTAATACTATTTAATTTCAATATGACTACCCTTCGTGGCTCTACTTAAAATAACATTAACCTTTTTCAATACATCATGTGCAGTTGCACAAGAATTTAAGAGGACCAGGGGTAGCTTATATTAATATTTTACTAACTATAAGATCCATTCATCGCTATTTGAGTATAATTGATTATAATTCTCTACGTACTTAGTTTAGGAATTCTTCTCGTTAATAGTTAGTGTATTTCTGGTTTGCGTATGTTTTGTTTTTTAGTTGGAGTACTCAACGCTAATGACTGATCTCGTGTGCCATTAACAATCACAATCTCCTGTGCCATTAACAATCACAAATAGAATATGTTTTATTGTAGAAGGATTTTAATGGAATTAAATTGAATCCCACAGATGATACCCAAAGCTAAAATCAACGGCTTAAGAGAATCTGCGCCCAGTTCAAACACAGAAAACAGAATAATAAATTATAGCTGGTCATAACACTTTCCAAAGTTTAACAGGGTGAATGAATACGTGGATATTGAGTCATGGGTATATATGTAATTCATGTTTTCAATGATACCAGATAATTGCTTTAAACCTACGTCCTCCTCTATTTTACTAGTCTGATGCACATTTACTAACAATTATTGTTCCTACTCATCGAGCTTAGGGTGCTAATGGAGATGATGACTCTCGATTAGTTTCCAAGACAAGATACCATGGCCTACATGATAACATAAATGCAAAGTTGGTCAACAGTGAATAATAGCGCCCTCTTTTCACCTTCTTGCGCAGAAGGCGGGTGGGAATTAAGTGAAAAAAACCATACATGAAAAAGACATTGCAGACACAAAACTGTAGACACAAGCTGAGATGACAAGACGTGTGGGAAAGAAATATTGTATAAAACGTGTTCTCTGCAGCATTAGCACTTAAATGGCAATCTAACAGTGAGTTTGATTTCGAGAAAAAAAAAGATTTACTTCATTATCCTAGTGCGTCCACCTTGCACCGTCCAGATACATCTAAAGAGGTGACTACGGTAACTTTGGGAGTGGTCTAATATCTACTGGTTTGCTTCCCCAGATGTCAGCAGGAAGCTGTATCGAATTACTGCAGGTTGCTAAAATAAGTAAATAAGTAACGTGATTATTGTGAAATGCGAGGAGAGCCTGACAAAAGGCTTGATGTGATTATTGTGAAGGGATAGGCATGGGCAAGCAGATTTTTTTTTTTAGCGTGACCACATTCTTTTATACTTGTTGCTGGAAAACGAAAACAAGAATGAATGAAGAGGTTTATGTCCATGCAACGCCAAGGCAATTACACAGCTAACTACCAAGTTGACTGGAAGGACAGAGATTAGCAATGTGAATAGGCTCTCATCCTCTACTCAGATGCATTATCTCCCTTGAAGCAGCACATGAGTGTCTGGGAGCGCTGGAAGAAGAGGCGCTTCAGGGTAAAGGTTTGCAAGGGAGGATGCATGGCATGCAAATAGTCGAAGAATGTGAAGGATCCTATCACTACCTATAGCCTGCTAATGACTGCTTGATATCATTTTTCTTCTTCCTCTCTCTCTCTCTTTTTCTGTTTATTTTCCTTCTTTTAACATAAATTTATTATCTATTAATTTTGGACTATATATTTTGTTTAAATGTATCTCGAAATGCATCCACTCACCTGCTACATATTCATTGATTTGTGTTTTAGCTACCAGTATGTGTATGTCATTTAATTTATTTATCCACCCCTGTTATATTTGCATCCCTTACAACATACACCCCTTTATTTGTATAACTATATTTGTTTTATAGGGTCAACTGCATTCACATTTTTGCTTTGACAGAGGGAAGTAAAATGTTACATGATTCTGTTGGCGTTGAGAATCCTATCCACAAGGGGTATCTGTGTAACGATTATATTGCAGGGAGGATATATGTTCATATGTACATTTAAAACTGAAACACTTTCCTATATGTGGGTATATGTGTATTTTGATAACCAAATAAGAAAATTCACTTGTAAGCACCAAAAAATAAAATAAATTAATTAAATAAATAAAATAACAAATATCATTGCAAAACCTACTTATATTGTGGGTTTTTTGAATGAGATAACATATAATCCACTCAAAACATAATTTCAAAGCTTAGCTATGCATTTTCACTCTATTTATTTATTTTAACCAAAATAACTCTGTATCATAGCATAATATATTACACCACAGGTACAAATGGGATAACCATTTCGTTACTCTACTATATTTCATTTTGTTTCTCTTTTTATATGCATTCTACCATCATTAAAACTGAAAACAAAAATGCATTTCTATGTACTACTGCAATGATACAACATATAACTATTCAACAATATAAGAAATTTTACAGTGATTACTTTATGGATCCTGAATAGCATTTTGCTACAACTCTGAAGGTATACATGTTTCCTTTATTGCAACCAACTATAAGACTTTCAATACTGAAAACACCATTTAGAAGCACAATGGGTGGTACGCAAGGAAATAAGCTTTTTTTTTTTTTTTTTGACTTCCCATATTAACATGATAATGAGGAAATAATTAATCTACATGCCACTAATGCACACTTGCTCTTTTCTTATTTTCTTTCACATCACAACAAAACAATAGCTTTTCACATTACAAACTAATTTTAAAATATACATTGATTGACACACAACTAGATAAGGCTTGCTCTCCACCCTACCGTAATGGCGTCATGGAGCCTCGTGGGCTCTAGCCATACCCCCGAGCAAGGAATTCTTAAAACTCCATGACGATAAATGGAGTCTTTTCTCATATTTAGAGAAAACAAAACTAACACAACACTAATTTCACACATCTAAGTTCTCTACTTCTATTTTCAACCATAATCCTTATACTATAACACCTTCTTACAACTAATAAACAAGGGTAAATAGAAACAAGAACTTATCTCTTCTTTAGGTGAAGGGTTTGGACTCTTTTATCCATCCTTCCTCTCCAAGCCAATGTATCTTGCTCACTATCCTTTCAAAGATGTGGAACCCTCCTCTTCTCAACCTTTCTTTTATCTCAACTTGAGTTCTCCAAAGGAGAAGTGGGCAATGCCCAAATCTTCCATCTTCTTGAGATATATAGGAATCCTCCAAACCTTCACTCTTTCCCACAAGTGCTCACACATGTGTGAGTCTTGTGCCTATTCCAAGAAATTTTGGGGAGTGGGAGGTTGAGAGTGACAAGTCACTCTTCCCAAGCCCCAACACTTTTGAATTCGTTACATTCATGAATGTGGACTTTTGAGGGGTCTTTTCACACTCCAAGGACCAGTTCACATGTAAAAAAGGTTCCAAACCCATAGGTATAGGTCCTAGGGGTCTATTCTTGTTCAAAAACCAAGGAAATTGACTCAATAATCCCTTTTCAAAACCTACACAAGAATCCATACGAATTTTGATCCTAAGCAAGGGTTCCAACCCCAACCAAACTCACATGTCAAGTCCTACAATTAGATTCTACTCAATCACCCAACCAATAATAAAACCTCAACCCTTCCAAGTCAAATAGGGCTACACTTAGAACTTCCCAAGGATGTATTTTATTTGATTCCAACATTTATCTATCCTCCTATTTGTTTATTTGATTCCTCTTAATCTATCAACATATTAACTTTAAATCCTCAAGAAGATGTCTTTTGATTTTCTCTCGATGGTCCTCCCTTCTCATGCTAACACCGTTACCTTCCTGCACATTACCAACATGATCATAAGTAACATTTTATATCACATTAATCTATTAGGTGAATCTTCTAAACTTTAACCATATAATAATCCATTTAAATTTCAATCTACATTTCATAGTATACTAGTGTATTCCACCTTCAAGGTAGTGACAATAGAACATAATGTCAAAATGAAATTACAAGGATTTTGCTAAAAGATCACCTTATTTATTATTCACCATATATCTAATCATAAATTGAAGAAATTCATGTCACAAATTATGTTTAGCATTAATCACTTGTGAAACGGGGTCTTACATCCCCCTCCCCTTAGCTTAGACTTCCTCCTGGAAGTCGTTAAGGTTTTAAAACATAATCTCAATATAATAACAATTATATCAAACTTACTAATTACTTTTACTTTCTTGATGGAGGAATCGAAACATTTAGCTATAAGCGCATATTAGAGGAAAATCTCTTCCATGAATTAAATATTTAAATACTTAGAACAAAGTTTCTCATACTGGAACATTTATTTGATATATGATTAATTTAACAAATGCTAACAACAATTCATGTAGCTCTAATTTATTGTGCAAAACTATATCTAAATGAATTCATAACCTTTTATACACCTCCAAAATTTCTTTGCATCATAAACATCACTCATGATGTTAGAAAATATTTTTGTTTCACTGACCAATCATGTCTCAGAATTATTAGCTTCACATTTTGTCAAAATATATGCTTAAGAGAACACTTTACCTTGTAATTATGGCACTCATACCATGTCTCAAATAATATTAACTTTGCATCACATGTTACTATTTTTCTCACATAGCGCACAGGTATGCCACATCACATTTATTTGTAATTTCACATGTACACACAACAATAGCAAGGATGCTCTTCCCAATTGGGTGCGCCTGCTCTCATATAAAGGGTGCTCTTCCCAATGGGTGCGCCTGTCCTCATACAGTCACATAATTTACAACACAAGGCTCACATAATGAGGTTTACAAGGATGGATATTCTTGGATACCACTCGAGGCCCTTCTCTAAGGACTCCTCCATATACATAAGAATAATCATAGAATGAGGAAAGAATGGATTAATGACCATCCCATACCGGTCCCATTTACAAACCCTTTCAAAATAATTCCCCAACACATCTACTCCCCTATACGACCTGCCAGGGAACCCCCCGGGATATGGCAGTTTACAAATTCCACATTACACCACACATGCCAGCAAATTTGCGACCAAGGAGAAAGCCTCAAATTGAATAACACAAGATCATAAACCAAATTTTCAATAAAACTCCCAAGAGGGAACTATAAATTCAAGAGAAACAAAATAAAGATAAATTGTAGCTACATTGCAACATTCCAATCATAATTCAAAGGAAAAATTAAACAAGTCCTTGAGGAAAATCGGACTATATAACAACTTCCAAATGGCTAAATAGCCTAAGTACATAAATGTAAAATTACACATTGCTGGCGCATAATAAAATAAAACATCAATCAAGAATTATAATTAATTCATATTTCAACAATAAAATTTTCACTTTACAAACACCATGTGACTTGATAAGCCACCTAAGGGGAGGAGGGGAATGGTGGTCCTCTAACCACATCATAAGTATTATAGCATGCAATAATTGGTGGTCCCTGACCACATAAATATGAATAACGGGTGGTCCCCGACCACATTAATATACATCACTGGTGGTCCCTGACCACATAAACATGAAGCACTGGTGGTCCCTGACCACATGAATATGAGTAACTGGTGGTCCCTGACCACATAAACATGAAGCACCGGTGGTCCCTGACCACATGAATATGAGTAACTGGTGGTCCCTGACCACATAAATATGAAGCACTGGTGGTCCATGTTATTCCATCCTTTACCCATGGGTTATAAACATCAAGGAAGAGGCTAGCACTATGAACCAACAAGTGTGGCTCTCATATGTGGGGGAGTAGGCCATGATCAACGTCCATGGGAAGATTACAATGACTTGACATAGATCCTTTATCAGGATTAGGGACAACACCCTGAGCTCGTAATCTCCTGATGGTAGACCATGTGCCTCTCAACCCCTATTTACACTAGCTGGCATCACACTCCCATAAGGGGGGAACCAAACACTAGGGGTACACATTTAACATAAAAATAAAACTAAAAAGGAATACATCACATTTCTTTTAATAGACACACTTATATACGTAACACATTTATTTGAACTCACAACTAGCTAGCTTACATAAAAGCCATCACAAAGGGTACATCTAGGGGATCATACTAGATGTCCACCACCCTTATCCCAAGTCAAATACCCTGTATCTCATACTTGGGCACAATACATTTACTAGTTTTTCACTTCACATGCCATAACATAATACACTTTACAAAATTCACCATAGAACAATAATAATGCACTTTTCACATTCTATTTTTCTTTAAGCAATATTCACTTTTCATCTCAATTTCGGAAATATTAACTCACTTTGCATAGGCATAAGAAATAACTAGAAGTGTGCACTTGTAGCTTAAGTATATCACCCAATCTTCCTAGAACTTAACAATGCATGGTTCACCACACTATTAACACAAATGTCCATACAACCATACACACTTTATTTCCTTACACAATTTTTAATAATTTGCCATACAATTCGTAATTGTAACCTAGGTAATACTCAATTTTTCTAAAATTGACAATACATGGTACATTGAACACTTCTCGTCTTACCGACGTCACATATATGATCAAGATTGGTTTTTAACCATACCATTATTTCTTTTTTTTGTTCAACTATGTTTGTTATGTTCACTAACACATCAGTATGGTTAATTCCACCATAATTTTCATGTGCTAAAGAAGGTTTCCTACTTGATAAGGAAGATAGTCAATCATTTTTGTTTGAAACATTACAATATGGGAAAAGAAAGCACACTCAATGCATGAAACATAGAATAAAAATTTTCACAACTCATTGATATCTTTTTACAAATCTTGCATTTCACTATCTGAGATTGAACCATTTAATCACATGTTACAATCATCATTTTTACAATCACAACACCATATAACCTCATAAAGATGCACAAATGAGTAAAATTCTTGAAATTTCTGTCTACTTTTAATTTTTCTCCTTTACATTTCGGTGTATATGATTTTCTCTCAAAGAGTGAGTACAGTCAATGGTTTAGAAAACAACATTAGTTGATTTTTTTACAATTCTACTTGGTGCCTCTTATCGATATAGTTTATCTTTCCAATCACTTAATATGCCATGAGTCACACATATTTCATTACTCAACTTCATAAATTCAATAATTGATTATTCAATTCTTATAACATGTACACAACCTTCAAGGTCAACACCTAATTGACTACCCTATTACTTCCTTTATGACCTGTATCCTTTAATATTTTGGCACCAACAAGACTTTAGTTCTTAGCTATGTATAAGGAAGTGTTTATAGTGTGTGCCCTAGATAACGTTGTAACTTCAAATGCATATTTTGACAAGGTCTCTTCACCAAGGTTTTAAACTCATTTACCAGAAGGGAATTATTTACTCATTACCTAAATCAATTTTCACCAAAATTATAACTTAGTTGCAACTTTCTATACATTCTTACCTTTGACTTGAATTTTAGTAGTTATATTCTTTCACTTGTTTTAGTCTTGGATAAAACAACACAAAAGGTTTGATAGGTTTCATCGTACTATTAAGTTCACTAGGTCATGGTTTACTTGCAATAGTGTTTGAATGACATAGGGTTTCACCATTTAATTCAAGGTACAATTCAATTATTATTATTATTTTTTTCACTTTTCTAAGTTACACGTACTATACAATGCAAGACTTTCATCATTAGTTGATGTCATCATACATGAAATTTTTACCTAACAACCACAAGGTGATTCATCATTGCTTCATAGGAACGTAAATTAAATCCTTATACACCATGAAAATTGAGATATTGTGTAATAGGAAAGTCCTATATATACCATGGTCTAAGTTGTGCAAGGTAGCAGTTCATGAGTATCTAGAATCTATTACAAATTATGAACAAGTCCTTAGACTTAGGTCCAACAATCTACACCTTAAGGTTTTAATTTTAATCTTTGATAAAATTTTAAATTCAAATGTACGAGGTGCTCAAATTTCACATAATATAAGGGGTTTTCCATTGCTTCACTCATGTTAGTTTGATTTAATAAATTTAAGGGTTTAGAGAATTAAACTTGTTAAATTACAACATTTAACACATTAATCCATTTTGTGGGCCATATAATTCTTTCCTCTTTGACTAGTTGCAATTTTCCATAATATAGTTATGGTGCTCTATCCTTTATTTGTACTAAGGTCTCAACAAGAATGTAAGTTTCTCCCAAAACACAACTAACTTTAAGAAGTTGCATTATTTTTGTGTTTAATAATTATGGTCTTAAGATGTCAACAAAATAATGTTTCTTTAATAATATCCATTGTGATGACCTATTACACTATTCACGTATTTTATAAAAAGGGCCCTACTTCAGAACCTCAATTATACCCTTCCAAAGGTTTAAGAAAGTTTAATATCAAAAGGCCAAATTGATGCCATAAGCCTTGTTAACTAGACCGATATATGTATCAAGTCATTCATCCTATTTACTCAAACCAAGGCACCATGTTTATGTTAAGTTTCTCCTAACAGTTGAATGTCATTAATTAAATAATTTCTTGAACCATCTAAAACGGTCAATTCTTGATAATTTAGTACTTCACAATCTTATTTGGGCTAGATAATTGAAACAAAATTCTCATTTACTACACTATGCAAGTCCCTTAGAATTTTCCTTATTAACATTTAATTATCACTACACAAAGTGGTTTTCACATGTTCCCACACACACACACCAAACTTAATGCCCAATTTATTCCCAGAGTTCCCTAGAGTTGCAACCTAGGGCTCTGATACCAAATTGTAATGCCTATAATTTTACACTAGGCAAAAACACAACTAAAATTTTTTTGTTTTTTTTGTTTTTTGAACATTAATGCAAAATACTAACATTTAACAACCATGCAAGTTCATGGTAACTTAATATACACATTAGGTGACGTTGCTCATGCAACATCATCACTGACACGACGCCGAGGCAGGGTATGTGGGTGGTGAAGTCGGGTGTGTGAAGTCCATCGCGCGCACCCTTGAACAAGTATTGGGTTGGCTCAAAATCAAGGCTACATGGATAAAGAGGTGTTATGAATAACTCTGGGTACTAAAATGATATTACACCAATATATCATTGACATTAGGAATATTCTCATCAACACTTTTTTTTTCGTATTAATAATATTAAGATTAATCCCACTATTAATATTTATATTTATATTGATGTTAATTTGTCAAGTATCATTGTTAAGAATAATACTAAATATGATTTCCTTTATAATTCCAAACAATAATCTATAAAAATATTTATTTTCTTATAAATATTATATTTATCATATAATCCCACTTTCTCTTTAATGTAATTAATTCACCTATTTATTTATTAAATAATAGGTTCACATATAAAGTAATCAACTTAACTTTCTACTAATATATATATCTCTTTTTGTTTTGATTTTATTATTTTCCCCTTTCTTAAAGTTAATGAGAGGTAACTTTTTGTTTTCCATGTACACATGGTATATATTAATGAGCCTTGTTTCTTTTAATATTAAGCTCCCCCTTCTACTACTCATAAGTGGGGCACTTTTAGTTATTTTATTATTATTTTTAAATGGACATACGATAGTGTTTTGAAAGATTATTACCATACTCAAATATTTTAAATTGTGGCCATCGAATAAAGGAGTGTAAACGTGTGTAAATATTATTTTCTTGTTCATATTAACGTGGGAGGACATTAGCCATATTTTCCAATGTAATAATTTTGTTGACACTGCTGAACATTCACGTGGATTGTTTATACATACAAATATGCATATTATAGTAATTAGCAAAGTCACCCACCTTAACTTTGTGTTTGTTATGATGCCACTGTTAATACTATTTAATTTCAATATGACTACCCTTCGTGGCTCTACTTAAAATAACATTAACCTTTTTCAATACATCATGTGCAGTTGCACAAGAATTTAAGAGGACCAGGGGTAGCTTATATTAATATTTTACTAACTATAAGATCCATTCATCGCTATTTGAGTATAATTGATTATAATTCTCTACGTACTTAGTTTAGGAATTCTTCTCGTTAATAGTTAGTGTATTTCTGGTTTGCGTATGTTTTGTTTTTTAGTTGGAGTACTCAACGCTAATGACTGATCTCGTGTGCCATTAACAATCACAATCTCCTGTGCCATTAACAATCACAAATAGAATATGTTTTATTGTAGAAGGATTTTAATGGAATTAAATTGAATCCCACAGATGATACCCAAAGCTAAAATCAACGGCTTAAGAGAATCTGCGCCCAGTTCAAACACAGAAAACAGAATAATAAATTATAGCTGGTCATAACACTTTCCAAAGTTTAACAGGGTGAATGAATACGTGGATATTGAGTCATGGGTATATATGTAATTCATGTTTTCAATGATACCAGATAATTGCTTTAAACCTACGTCCTCCTCTATTTTACTAGTCTGATGCACATTTACTAACAATTATTGTTCCTACTCATCGAGCTTAGGGTGCTAATGGAGATGATGACTCTCGATTAGTTTCCAAGACAAGATACCATGGCCTACATGATAACATAAATGCAAAGTTGGTCAACAGTGAATAATAGCGCCCTCTTTTCACCTTCTTGCGCAGAAGGCGGGTGGGAATTAAGTGAAAAAAACCATACATGAAAAAGACATTGCAGACACAAAACTGTAGACACAAGCTGAGATGACAAGACGTGTGGGAAAGAAATATTGTATAAAACGTGTTCTCTGCAGCATTAGCACTTAAATGGCAATCTAACAGTGAGTTTGATTTCGAGAAAAAAAAAGATTTACTTCATTATCCTAGTGCGTCCACCTTGCACCGTCCAGATACATCTAAAGAGGTGACTACGGTAACTTTGGGAGTGGTCTAATATCTACTGGTTTGCTTCCCCAGATGTCAGCAGGAAGCTGTATCGAATTACTGCAGGTTGCTAAAATAAGTAAATAAGTAACGTGATTATTGTGAAATGCGAGGAGAGCCTGACAAAAGGCTTGATGTGATTATTGTGAAGGGATAGGCATGGGCAAGCAGATTTTTTTTTTTAGCGTGACCACATTCTTTTATACTTGTTGCTGGAAAACGAAAACAAGAATGAATGAAGAGGTTTATGTCCATGCAACGCCAAGGCAATTACACAGCTAACTACCAAGTTGACTGGAAGGACAGAGATTAGCAATGTGAATAGGCTCTCATCCTCTACTCAGATGCATTATCTCCCTTGAAGCAGCACATGAGTGTCTGGGAGCGCTGGAAGAAGAGGCGCTTCAGGGTAAAGGTTTGCAAGGGAGGATGCATGGCATGCAAATAGTCGAAGAATGTGAAGGATCCTATCACTACCTATAGCCTGCTAATGACTGCTTGATATCATTTTTCTTCTTCCTCTCTCTCTCTCTTTTTCTGTTTATTTTCCTTCTTTTAACATAAATTTATTATCTATTAATTTTGGACTATATATTTTGTTTAAATGTATCTCGAAATGCATCCACTCACCTGCTACATATTCATTGATTTGTGTTTTAGCTACCAGTATGTGTATGTCATTTAATTTATTTATCCACCCCTGTTATATTTGCATCCCTTACAACATACACCCCTTTATTTGTATAACTATATTTGTTTTATAGGGTCAACTGCATTCACATTTTTGCTTTGACAGAGGGAAGTAAAATGTTACATGATTCTGTTGGCGTTGAGAATCCTATCCACAAGGGGTATCTGTGTAACGATTATATTGCAGGGAGGATATATGTTCATATGTACATTTAAAACTGAAACACTTTCCTATATGTGGGTATATGTGTATTTTGATAACCAAATAAGAAAATTCACTTGTAAGCACCAAAAAATAAAATAAATTAATTAAATAAATAAAATAACAAATATCATTGCAAAACCTACTTATATTGTGGGTTTTTTGAATGAGATAACATATAATCCACTCAAAACATAATTTCAAAGCTTAGCTATGCATTTTCACTCTATTTATTTATTTTAACCAAAATAACTCTGTATCATAGCATAATATATTACACCACAGGTACAAATGGGATAACCATTTCGTTACTCTACTATATTTCATTTTGTTTCTCTTTTTATATGCATTCTACCATCATTAAAACTGAAAACAAAAATGCATTTCTATGTACTACTGCAATGATACAACATATAACTATTCAACAATATAAGAAATTTTACAGTGATTACTTAATGGATCCTAAATAGCATTTTGCTACAACTCTCAAGGTATACATGTTTTCTTAATTGCAACCAACTATAGGACTTTCAATACTGAAAAACACCATTTAGAAGCACAATGGGTAGTACGCAAGGAAATAAGCTTGTTTTTTTTTTCTTTCTATTTTCTTTCATGTTACAACAATCATTAACTTTCCACATTGCAATTAATTTTAAGAAATAAAATGCATGACATACTACTGTGTAAGGCTTGCTCTCCTCCCTACCATAATGGCGTCATGGAGCCTCATGGGCTCTAGCCATACCCCCGAGCAAGGTAGTCTCTTAGCTCCAAGATGATGCATGGAGCCTTTTCAAATTTTTACAAAGGAATAAGAATAACATAGCACCAAATTTCATGTATCTAGGTTCTCTACTCTCTGTTTCAACCATGATCCATGCAACATACCACTTTCTTACAACAAGTAAACAAAAGAGAAAATTGAAGTGAAAGAGAACTTATCTTTTCTTTTAGGTGGAGGGGCTGAAATATTGTATCCATCTTTTCTCTCCAAACCAAGCCATTTTCATCAATATCTTCCAAAGAGATGGACTCCTCTTTTTTTCTCCTTCTTTCTACCATCTTCACTCAAGTTCTCCAAGAGGAGAAGTGGGCAATGCCCAAATCTTCCATCTTCTTGAGGTATATAGGAATCCTCCAAACCTACACTCTTTCCCACAACTGCTCACACATGTGTGAGTCTTGTGCCAATTCCAAGAACTTTTGAGGAGTGGGAGGTTGAGAGTGACAAGTCATTCTTCCCAAGCCCCAACACTTTTTGAATTCGTCACATTCATGAATGTGGACTTTTGAGGGGTCTTTTCACACTCCAAGGACAAGTTCACATGTCAAAAAGGTTCCAAACCCATAGGTATAGGTCCTAGGGGTCTATTCTTGTTCAAAAACCAAGGAAATTGACTCAATAATCCCTTTTCAAAACCTACACAAGAATCCATACGAATTTTGATCCTAAGCAAGGGTTCCAACCCCAACCAAACTCACATGTCAAGTCCTACAATTAGATTCTACTCAATCACCCAACCAATAATAAAACCTCAACCCTTCCAAGTCAAATAGGGCTACACTTAGAACTTCCCAAGGATGTATTTTATTTGATTCCAACATTTATCTATCCTCCTATTTGTTTATTTGATTCCTCTTAATCTATCAACATATTAACTTTAAATCCTCAAGAAGATGTCTTTTGATTTTCTCTCGATGGTCCTCCCTTCTCATGCTAACACCGTTACCTTCCTGCACATTACCAACATGATCATAAGTAACATTTTATATCACATTAATCTATTAGGTGAATCTTCTAAACTTTAACCATATAATAATCCATTTAAATTTCAATCTACATTTCATAGTATACTAGTGTATTCCACCTTCAAGGTAGTGACAATAGAACATAATGTCAAAATGAAATTACAAGGATTTTGCTAAAAGATCACCTTATTTATTATTCACCATATATCTAATCATAAATTGAAGAAATTCATGTCACAAATTATGTTTAGCATTAATCACTTGTGAAACGGGGTCTTACATCCCCCTCCCCTTAGCTTAGACTTCCTCCTGGAAGTCGTTAAGGTTTTAAAACATAATCTCAATATAATAACAATTATATCAAACTTACTAATTACTTTTACTTTCTTGATGGAGGAATCGAAACATTTAGCTATAAGCGCATATTAGAGGAAAATCTCTTCCATGAATTAAATATTTAAATACTTAGAACAAAGTTTCTCATACTGGAACATTTATTTGATATATGATTAATTTAACAAATGCTAACAACAATTCATGTAGCTCTAATTTATTGTGCAAAACTATATCTAAATGAATTCATAACCTTTTATACACCTCCAAAATTTCTTTGCATCATAAACATCACTCATGATGTTAGAAAATATTTTTGTTTCACTGACCAATCATGTCTCAGAATTATTAGCTTCACATTTTGTCAAAATATATGCTTAAGAGAACACTTTACCTTGTAATTATGGCACTCATACCATGTCTCAAATAATATTAACTTTGCATCACATGTTACTATTTTTCTCACATAGCGCACAGGTATGCCACATCACATTTATTTGTAATTTCACATGTACACACAACAATAGCAAGGATGCTCTTCCCAATTGGGTGCGCCTGCTCTCATATAAAGGGTGCTCTTCCCAATGGGTGCGCCTGTCCTCATACAGTCACATAATTTACAACACAAGGCTCACATAATGAGGTTTACAAGGATGGATATTCTTGGATACCACTCGAGGCCCTTCTCTAAGGACTCCTCCATATACATAAGAATAATCATAGAATGAGGAAAGAATGGATTAATGACCATCCCATACCGGTCCCATTTACAAACCCTTTCAAAATAATTCCCCAACACATCTACTCCCCTATACGACCTGCCAGGGAACCCCCCGGGATATGGCAGTTTACAAATTCCACATTACACCACACATGCCAGCAAATTTGCGACCAAGGAGAAAGCCTCAAATTGAATAACACAAGATCATAAACCAAATTTTCAATAAAACTCCCAAGAGGGAACTATAAATTCAAGAGAAACAAAATAAAGATAAATTGTAGCTACATTGCAACATTCCAATCATAATTCAAAGGAAAAATTAAACAAGTCCTTGAGGAAAATCGGACTATATAACAACTTCCAAATGGCTAAATAGCCTAAGTACATAAATGTAAAATTACACATTGCTGGCGCATAATAAAATAAAACATCAATCAAGAATTATAATTAATTCATATTTCAACAATAAAATTTTCACTTTACAAACACCATGTGACTTGATAAGCCACCTAAGGGGAGGAGGGGAATGGTGGTCCTCTAACCACATCATAAGTATTATAGCATGCAATAATTGGTGGTCCCTGACCACATAAATATGAATAACGGGTGGTCCCCGACCACATTAATATACATCACTGGTGGTCCCTGACCACATAAACATGAAGCACTGGTGGTCCCTGACCACATGAATATGAGTAACTGGTGGTCCCTGACCACATAAACATGAAGCACCGGTGGTCCCTGACCACATGAATATGAGTAACTGGTGGTCCCTGACCACATAAATATGAAGCACTGGTGGTCCATGTTATTCCATCCTTTACCCATGGGTTATAAACATCAAGGAAGAGGCTAGCACTATGAACCAACAAGTGTGGCTCTCATATGTGGGGGAGTAGGCCATGATCAACGTCCATGGGAAGATTACAATGACTTGACATAGATCCTTTATCAGGATTAGGGACAACACCCTGAGCTCGTAATCTCCTGATGGTAGACCATGTGCCTCTCAACCCCTATTTACACTAGCTGGCATCACACTCCCATAAGGGGGGAACCAAACACTAGGGGTACACATTTAACATAAAAATAAAACTAAAAAGGAATACATCACATTTCTTTTAATAGACACACTTATATACGTAACACATTTATTTGAACTCACAACTAGCTAGCTTACATAAAAGCCATCACAAAGGGTACATCTAGGGGATCATACTAGATGTCCACCACCCTTATCCCAAGTCAAATACCCTGTATCTCATACTTGGGCACAATACATTTACTAGTTTTTCACTTCACATGCCATAACATAATACACTTTACAAAATTCACCATAGAACAATAATAATGCACTTTTCACATTCTATTTTTCTTTAAGCAATATTCACTTTTCATCTCAATTTCGGAAATATTAACTCACTTTGCATAGGCATAAGAAATAACTAGAAGTGTGCACTTGTAGCTTAAGTATATCACCCAATCTTCCTAGAACTTAACAATGCATGGTTCACCACACTATTAACACAAATGTCCATACAACCATACACACTTTATTTCCTTACACAATTTTTAATAATTTGCCATACAATTCGTAATTGTAACCTAGGTAATACTCAATTTTTCTAAAATTGACAATACATGGTACATTGAACACTTCTCGTCTTACCGACGTCACATATATGATCAAGATTGGTTTTTAACCATACCATTATTTCTTTTTTTTGTTCAACTATGTTTGTTATGTTCACTAACACATCAGTATGGTTAATTCCACCATAATTTTCATGTGCTAAAGAAGGTTTCCTACTTGATAAGGAAGATAGTCAATCATTTTTGTTTGAAACATTACAATATGGGAAAAGAAAGCACACTCAATGCATGAAACATAGAATAAAAATTTTCACAACTCATTGATATCTTTTTACAAATCTTGCATTTCACTATCTGAGATTGAACCATTTAATCACATGTTACAATCATCATTTTTACAATCACAACACCATATAACCTCATAAAGATGCACAAATGAGTAAAATTCTTGAAATTTCTGTCTACTTTTAATTTTTCTCCTTTACATTTCGGTGTATATGATTTTCTCTCAAAGAGTGAGTACAGTCAATGGTTTAGAAAACAACATTAGTTGATTTTTTTACAATTCTACTTGGTGCCTCTTATCGATATAGTTTATCTTTCCAATCACTTAATATGCCATGAGTCACACATATTTCATTACTCAACTTCATAAATTCAATAATTGATTATTCAATTCTTATAACATGTACACAACCTTCAAGGTCAACACCTAATTGACTACCCTATTACTTCCTTTATGACCTGTATCCTTTAATATTTTGGCACCAACAAGACTTTAGTTCTTAGCTATGTATAAGGAAGTGTTTATAGTGTGTGCCCTAGATAACGTTGTAACTTCAAATGCATATTTTGACAAGGTCTCTTCACCAAGGTTTTAAACTCATTTACCAGAAGGGAATTATTTACTCATTACCTAAATCAATTTTCACCAAAATTATAACTTAGTTGCAACTTTCTATACATTCTTACCTTTGACTTGAATTTTAGTAGTTATATTCTTTCACTTGTTTTAGTCTTGGATAAAACAACACAAAAGGTTTGATAGGTTTCATCGTACTATTAAGTTCACTAGGTCATGGTTTACTTGCAATAGTGTTTGAATGACATAGGGTTTCACCATTTAATTCAAGGTACAATTCAATTATTATTATTATTTTTTTCACTTTTCTAAGTTACACGTACTATACAATGCAAGACTTTCATCATTAGTTGATGTCATCATACATGAAATTTTTACCTAACAACCACAAGGTGATTCATCATTGCTTCATAGGAACGTAAATTAAATCCTTATACACCATGAAAATTGAGATATTGTGTAATAGGAAAGTCCTATATATACCATGGTCTAAGTTGTGCAAGGTAGCAGTTCATGAGTATCTAGAATCTATTACAAATTATGAACAAGTCCTTAGACTTAGGTCCAACAATCTACACCTTAAGGTTTTAATTTTAATCTTTGATAAAAATTTAAATTCAAATGTACGAGGTGCTCAAATTTCACATAATATAAGGGGTTTTCCATTGCTTCACTCATGTTAGTTTGATTTAATAAATTTAAGGGTTTAGAGAATTAAACTTGTTAAATTACAACATTTAACACATTAATCCATTTTGTGGGCCATATAATTCTTTCCTCTTTGACTAGTTGCAATTTTCCATAATATAGTTATGGTGCTCTATCCTTTATTTGTACTAAGGTCTCAACAAGAATGTAAGTTTCTCCCAAAACACAACTAACTTTAAGAAGTTGCATTATTTTTGTGTTTAATAATTATGGTCTTAAGATGTCAACAAAATAATGTTTCTTTAATAATATCCATTGTGATGACCTATTACACTATTCACGTATTTTATAAAAAGGGCCCTACTTCAGAACCTCAATTATACCCTTCCAAAGGTTTAAGAAAGTTTAATATCAAAAGGCCAAATTGATGCCATAAGCCTTGTTAACTAGACCGATATATGTATCAAGTCATTCATCCTATTTACTCAAACCAAGGCACCATGTTTATGTTAAGTTTCTCCTAACAGTTGAATGTCATTAATTAAATAATTTCTTGAACCATCTAAAACGGTCAATTCTTGATAATTTAGTACTTCACAATCTTATTTGGGCTAGATAATTGAAACAAAATTCTCATTTACTACACTATGCAAGTCCCTTAGAATTTTCCTTATTAACATTTAATTATCACTACACAAAGTGGTTTTCACATGTTCCCACACACACACACCAAACTTAATGCCCAATTTATTCCCAGAGTTCCCTAGAGTTGCAACCTAGGGCTCTGATACCAAATTGTAATGCCTATAATTTTACACTAGGCAAAAACACAACTAAAATTTTTTTGTTTTTTTTGTTTTTTGAACATTAATGCAAAATACTAACATTTAACAACCATGCAAGTTCATGGTAACTTAATATACACATTAGGTGACGTTGCTCATGCAACATCATCACTGACACGACGCTGAGGCAGGGTATGTGGGTGGTGAAGTCGGGTGTGTGAAGTCCATCGCGCGCACCCTTGAACAAGTATTGGGTTGGCTCAAAATCAAGGCTACATGGATAAAGAGGTGTTATGAATAACTCTGGGTACTAAAATGATATTACACCAATATATCATTGACATTAGGAATATTCTCATCAACACTTTTTTTTTCGTATTAATAATATTAAGATTAATCCCACTATTAATATTTATATTTATATTGATGTTAATTTGTCAAGTATCATTGTTAAGAATAATACTAAATATGATTTCCTTTATAATTCCAAACAATAATCTATAAAAATATTTATTTTCTTATAAATATTATATTTATCATATAATCCCACTTTCTCTTTAATGTAATTAATTCACCTATTTATTTATTAAATAATAGGTTCACATATAAAGTAATCAACTTAACTTTCTACTAATATATATATCTCTTTTTGTTTTGATTTTATTATTTTCCCCTTTCTTAAAGTTAATGAGAGGTAACTTTTTGTTTTCCATGTACACATGGTATATATTAATGAGCCTTGTTTCTTTTAATATTAAGCTCCCCCTTCTACTACTCATAAGTGGGGCACTTTTAGTTATTTTATTATTATTTTTAAATGGACATACGATAGTGTTTTGAAAGATTATTACCATACTCAAATATTTTAAATTGTGGCCATCGAATAAAGGAGTGTAAACGTGTGTAAATATTATTTTCTTGTTCATATTAACGTGGGAGGACATTAGCCATATTTTCCAATGTAATAATTTTGTTGACACTGCTGAACATTCACGTGGATTGTTTATACATACAAATATGCATATTATAGTAATTAGCAAAGTCACCCACCTTAACTTTGTGTTTGTTATGATGCCACTGTTAATACTATTTAATTTCAATATGACTACCCTTCGTGGCTCTACTTAAAATAACATTAACCTTTTTCAATACATCATGTGCAGTTGCACAAGAATTTAAGAGGACCAGGGGTAGCTTATATTAATATTTTACTAACTATAAGATCCATTCATCGCTATTTGAGTATAATTGATTATAATTCTCTACGTACTTAGTTTAGGAATTCTTCTCGTTAATAGTTAGTGTATTTCTGGTTTGCGTATGTTTTGTTTTTTAGTTGGAGTACTCAACGCTAATGACTGATCTCGTGTGCCATTAACAATCACAATCTCCTGTGCCATTAACAATCACAAATAGAATATGTTTTATTGTAGAAGGATTTTAATGGAATTAAATTGAATCCCACAGATGATACCCAAAGCTAAAATCAACGGCTTAAGAGAATCTGCGCCCAGTTCAAACACAGAAAACAGAATAATAAATTATAGCTGGTCATAACACTTTCCAAAGTTTAACAGGGTGAATGAATACGTGGATATTGAGTCATGGGTATATATGTAATTCATGTTTTCAATGATACCAGATAATTGCTTTAAACCTATGTCCTCCTCTATTTTACTAGTCTGATGCACATTTACTAACAATTATTGTTCCTACTCATCGAGCTTAGGGTGCTAATGGAGATGATGACTCTCGATTAGTTTCCAAGACAAGATACCATGGCCTACATGATAACATAAATGCAAAGTTGGTCAACAGTGAATAATAGCGCCCTCTTTTCACCTTCTTGCGCAGAAGGCGGGTGGGAATTAAGTGAAAAAAACCATACATGAAAAAGACATTGCAGACACAAAACTGTAGACACAAGCTGAGATGACAAGACGTGTGGGAAAGAAATATTGTATAAAACGTGTTCTCTCTCGCAAAGATTAGCACTTAAATGGCAATCTAACAGCTGAGTTTGATTTCGAGAAAAAAAAGATTACTTCATTATCCTATGTTGGCCCACCTTGTAACTGGCCCAGATACATCTAAAGAGGTGACTAATGTAACTTTGGGAGTGGTCTAATATCTACCGGTTTGCTTCCCCCGTGATGTCGCTAGGAGCCGATCAATTATCAAGCAGTTGCTAAAATAAGTAAATAAGTAACGCGGATTATTGTGAATGCGAGAGCCCGACAAAAGGTTTTGATGTGATTATTACAGAAGGATAGGCATGGGCAATTTTTAGCGTGACTACATTCTTTTATACTTGTTGCTGGAAAACGAAAACAAGAATGAATGAAGAGGTTTATGTCCATGCAACGCCAAGGCAATTACACAGCTAACTACCAAGTTGACTGGAAGGACAGAGATTAGCAATGTGAATAGGCTCTCATCCTCTACTCGGATGCATTATCTCCCTTGAAGCAGCACATGAGTGTCTGGGAGCGCTGGAAGAAGAGGCTTTCAGTAAAGGTTGTAAGGGAGGATGTACGGTGCATGCAAATCGGCACGAAGGATCCTATCACTACCTATAAACCGCTAATGATCCGCTTGATATCGGGCTTTCTTTCTTCCTCTCTCTCTCTCTCTCTTTTTTCTGTTCTTTTCCTTCTTTTAACATAAATTTATTATCTATTATTTTTGGTTTATATATTTTGTTTAAATGTATCTCGAACGCATCCTCTCACCTGCTACGTATTTATTAATAAGTATGTGTATGTCGTTTAATTTATTTATCCACCCTATTATAATTGCATCCTTTACAAACATACACCCCTTTATTTGTATAACTATATTTATTTTATAGGGTCAACTGCATTCACATTTTTGCTTTGATAGAGGGAAGTAAAACGTTACATGATTCTGTTGGCACTGAGAATCCTATCCACAAGGGGTATCTATGTAACGATTATATTGCAGGAAGGATATATGTTCATATGTACATTTAAAACTGAAACACTTTCCTATATGTGGGTATATGTGTATTTTGATAACCAAATAAGAAAATTCACTTGTAAGTACAAAAATAAAATAAAAATGATTAAATAAATAAAATAACAAATATCATTGCAAAACTTACTTATATTGTGGGTTTTCTGAATGAGGTAACATATAATCCACTCAAAACTTGATTTCAAAGCTTAGCTATGCATTTTTACTCTATTTATTTATTTTAACCAATATAACACTGTATCATAGCATAATATATTACAACACAGGTACAAAAGGAATAACCATTTACTCTACTATATTTCATTTTGTTTCTCTTTTTATATGCATTTTACCATCATTAAAACTGAAAACAAAAATGTATTTCCATGTACTACTGCAATGATACAACATATAACTATTCAACAATATAAGAAATTTTACAGTGATTACTTAATGGATCTTGAATAGAATTTTGCTACAACTCTCAAGGTATACTTTTTTTTCTTTATTGCAACCAACTATAAGACTTTCAATAATGAAAACACCATTTAGAAGCACAATGGGTAGTACGCAAGGAAATAAGCTTGTTTTTTTTTTTGACTTCCCATATTAATGATAATGAGGAAATAATTAATCTACATGCCACTAATGCACACTTGTTCTTTCTTATTTTCTTTCACATCACAACAAAACAATAGCTTTCCATATTACAAACTAATTTTAAAAAAATACATTGATTAACACACAACTAGATAAGGCTTGCTCTCCACCCTACCGTAATGGCGTCATGGAGCTTCGTGGGCTCTAGCCATACCCCCGAGCAAGGAATTCTTAAAACTCCATGATGATAAATGGAGTCTTTTCTCATATTTAGAAAGGACAAAACTAACATAGCATTAATTTCACACATCTAAGTTCTCTACTTCTATTTTCAACCATAATCCTTATACTATAACACCTTCTTACAACTAATAAAACAAGGGTAAACAAAAACAAGAACTTATCTCTTCTTTTGGTGAAGGGTTTGAACTCTTTTATCCATATTTCCTCTCCAAGCCAATGTATCTTGCTCACTATCCTTTCAAAGATGTGGAACCCCTCCTCTCAACCTTTTTATCTCAACTTGAGTTTCCAAAGGAGAAGTGGGCAATGCCCAAATCTTCCATCTCTTGAGATATATAGGAATCCTCCAAACTACACTCTTTCCCACAAGTGCTCACATGTGTGAGTCTTGTGTCTCCAAGAAATTTTGGGGAGTGGAGGTTGAGAGTGACAAGTCACTCTTCCCAAGCCCCAACACTTTTTTTAATTCGTCACAGTCACGAATGTGGACTTTTGAGGGGTCTTTTCACACTCCAAGGACATGTTCACATGTCAAAAACATTCCAAACCCATAGGTGTAGGTCCTAGGGGTCTATTCTTGTTCAAAAACCAAGGAAATTGACTCAATAATGCCTTTTCAAAACCTACACAAGAATCCATACGAATTTTGATCCTAACCAAGGGTTCCAACCCCAACCAAACTCACATCACATGTCCTACAATTAGATTCTACTCAATCACCCAACCAATGATAAAACATCAAACCCTTCTAAGTCAAATAGGGCTACACTTAGAACTTCCCAAGGATGTATTTTATTTGATTCCAACATTTATCTATCCTCCTATTTGTTTATTTGATTCCTCTTAATCTATCAACATATTAACTTTAAATCCTCGAGAAGATGTTCTTTGATTTTCTTCGATGGTTCCTCCCTTCTCATAACACCGCTACCTTCCCCGCACACAATACCAACATGATCATAAGTACTTTATATCACATTAATTTATTATTAGGTGAATCTTCTAAACTTTAACCATATAATAATCCATTTAAATTTCAATCTACATTTCATAGTATACTAGTGTATTCCACCTTCAAGGTAGTGACAATAGAACATAATGTCAAAATGAAATTACAAGGATTTTGCTAAAAGATCACCTTATTTATTATTCACCATATATCTAATCATAAATTGAAGAAATTCATGTCACAAATTATGTTTAGCATTAATCACTTGTGAAACGGGGTCTTACATTTTCCTTGGACAAGGGAAATACTGCATCGAAATCTTGAGGTTTGAGATGGAGAATTGCAAAGCCATGTGTACTCCTATGATTACGAATTGGAAGAAGGTAGACACATCCAGGGAGAAGGATGTAGACCCCACCTTATATAGGAAGTTGATTGGATCTCTCATGTAATTGGTTAACACCAGGCTAGATATATCCTTTGCAGTAAATTCTCTTAGTCAGTTCATGGTTGAGCCAAGGAGAGTGCATTGGACAGCGGCAAAGCATGTATTGCAGTATTTGTGTGGTACAATCGAGTATGGGATCATATATGCTTGAGGTGATGGTATCAAGTTGATAGGCTATACTGAAATAGATTGGGCAAGTAGTATAGTGGGTAGGAGAAGCACTTCAGGGTGGTTCTTTAACTTGGGATCAGGAGTTGTCTCTTGGTACAGCAAGAAGTAGAAGCTTGTGGCTTTGAGTTCTACAGAGGCATAATACATAGCAGCTAGCATGGCAACATGTGAGGCAATATGGCTTTGGAAGTTGTTGGTGGCCTTGTTTGGTCAGAGGGTTGAGACTACGGTGATACACTGCGACAATCAGAGTTGTATCAAATTGTCTGAGAATTCGGTGTTTCATGATAGGTCTAAGCATATAGACATCATATATCATTTCATCAGGGATTGTGTACAGCAAGGGATTGTTCAGCTACAGTATATACCTACACATCAGCAGGTAGTAGACATTTTGACTAAGGCATTGGGGAAGGAAAATTTCATCTTCTTCAGAGATAAGTTTGGGTGTCATGTAGAACACCTTCCTCGCTAAGAGGGAGTGTTATTTTTTGTAGCTCGAATAGTTGTTATCTCCATTCACAAGATTGTTTACTTAATTATTATTTTTTTCTAGAGACTTCTAGAAAGGAGTGAGTTGTCCAGATAATTATTTAATTAATTGATTAATTCCTCTAAGAGACTTCTAGAATCCAATTAGTTAGGGTTGTTAAAGTCTATTTAATCTTATCCATTGATTGAGATTAAATCATGGCCATTGGTTTTCCAATAAGAAAAGTATAAAAGGGGATCAATGGGCATTTGGAGAACACACTTGAGAAAGACTTGTAGTGATAGCAAGTAGATTTGCAGTGAGATCAAATATTCTTGCAATGATAGCAAGGGCGCAGTGATAGC
Organism: Sequoia sempervirens; assembly: GCA_007258455.2. NCBI lineage: Eukaryota > Viridiplantae > Streptophyta > Pinopsida > Cupressales > Cupressaceae > Sequoia > Sequoia sempervirens. Next base: position 414 of record VDFB02304799.1, on the reverse strand, counting down.
GTTGGGGACAGCAGCAATGGAATTTTAGCAGGAGAAATTGAGGGAAGAATTTCTGGAGAAGAATGTTACCGGAGCTCTGTCAGTAAGAGGCGAGAAGTTTATCTATCTCTTAATTTTTTGAATTTTAATAAAATTCCTCATTTGCAGTACTGGTTTTCCCTTCGAGGGTTTTCTAGGGACAATTTGTCCAAAAATATTGTGTTCATTGTTGTGCATGTTTTCTTCTCTATTCCTATGATTTTTATTTGTTAATTTGCAGTTGTGTTATTTTTCAATATTTGTTGTGAATTAATTTTTGGCAGTCAAGTAATCTATATTAGATAGGAGATTAATAATCAATAACTGCAATAGAATATTCACACAGCCTTCAATGAATTAGCCTTATGTATGCAAAGAAAATTGTTTGTAAACTAA